>KK351025.1:861067-996854 GCA_000671755.1 Glossina brevipalpis
TTTTTTTTTTTTTTTTTTTTTTTTTTTTTTTTTTTTTTGTTATTTTGTAGTTTTTTCTTTTTTGCGTTTGTTTAACAAGAACTTGGCACAGTTTCGTTTAATTCTAAAAAAAAAAAAAAAGACGATCACACAAAAAGCGTGTGTTTATAATGTTTATTAAGTAGGAGTAGAGTAAATAATTTGTTGCGCACTTGAATGTCAAGTAAGAGTAAGACACAAAAATGTGCACATGAAATAAGTAAAAAAAAAAAAAAATTATTCATGTTTTATAGTGAATCTTGGATGGATGGATACCCTTATTTGTGTTCAATAGATTTTAAACCATCACTTCATACAAAAATGAACTTTTTTCTTTTTTTTTTAATTATGAGAACAGTTGTGATTATTTTCATTCATTTTAATGTGTTCCTACGATCCCGTTATAAATTTATGCAAAAAAATTCTGCAGATCGTAAGTTATTCGTCGCAGAATTTTTTTTAAATTATCTTAATTATGGATTTCAAATCTGAATGCATTGGTCCCAAAAAAATAACTAACAAGATTGGATCAAATTGGAATATATTCTCAACCTAATCAAATCTCTGTGACTTATTTCTTGATTTTTAAAAAGATTTTTATTTATACTTAATCTTCACAAAGTGGAGTCGTTTAGCAATATAGAGCATATGTACTAAGCCTAAATTCTCCTTTGTAACTTTTTCAATCTCCAACTAAAGCTAAAGCGTCCAAGAATCTCGAGCTGACCAAAGGTAACAAAAACAAGATTTTCTTTTTCCCTCACAGACGCAACAACAATTCTGTCCTAGACTTATTTTCTTCCCTATGGGATTGCAAAAGAATAATTATTTAATTTTATGATTAGTGTTAATATATTTTCTTACGTTTCCTTTATATTATATTATTGAAATTAATTTCATAAGAAAAATAAACAAAAGCTCTCATGCATTTTATTATTAATGGTGTTGTTGTGTTGTTTATGACCTTTTTTCAAACTATCACAAATTATTATTTTATTTTTTTTTTTAAAGGTTTTAGTGAAACTTTTGAACTGTGGTAAAATCTGTTGGCGTGTACTCCCTTCAGCCAGTTCTCTCTCTCTCTCTCTCTCTTGTTAAAAATGTCTCTTACTATGAGCATAATGTTTTAAAACTCAAAATAAACACGTTTAGTTGAGTTTCTAACGCTAAAAACACCAGAATTACTCAGTTATGATATCTTTTGTAGTTCCATGTATTTTTGTTTTTTTCACCGAAGGATGGAGATGTATTCATAAGTCAGTTTATTTGCAGGACCCAGAAGGAAACCACAACAATCCTATAAAGTGTACGTGTATACTTGATTAGCATGAAATTTCCTCTCGATTTAAGCCTTTCCTTTCCTTTGTCTTTGGATAACATTTTTGTGATCACAAAAATTACAATATCGGCGTCAAATATGGCAAAAAGGCTTGGAAGTTCATACATAGTCGGTTTTGAAAATGGGCCAAATCAGTCGAAGGACATGTCTGCAGTGCAACGTAAGCTTAGACTACACTCATGTGTTCAAAAGCAAGAATAATTGTACATTTTGTGCGACTTACTCATATTGGAGTAGATACAACTACAAAAATACCTTCTAGGGATGATCGTGTGGTATTTGTGCAAAGGGGGAAACAATCAGCCATGTCGACCCAATTTTATAAAAAATTGAAATTTCATTTTTTTTTTTTATGAAAATGTATGTAACACCCAGAAGGAAACTTCAGAGATCTCGCAAAGTAACATATATTCTTGACCAAAATCTATTTAAGCATGTCTATTCATGTGTATTCTCACCATTCCAAACATTAAGATATCTCGATTCAGTAAAAGCATTCAAAGTTCTTGCACGTACGATGGGATTGAAAATGGGTCAAATTGATCAAAGGACAAACTACAGCATTATCTAAGCTGAAAACACCTTTGCTTTCTTGATCTTTTCTTCGCTACTCATAGAATACGCAATAGAAATTTCCGCAATATTCCATAAAAATGGAAAAGATCTGACACGCCTGTTCAATATTATAGAATATTAAAACGTAGTTTTTTTACCTTTAGGTTAGTGGTTTACAATGATTCGGCAAATCTGAGTGTAATTTTCTTATTTGTTTAATTATAGGTGTACTTGGAAGCGAGAAACAATCAATTCGTTTAACTCTAAAAATTCTTTCTATGAACATTAAAATTCTAAAAAAATAAAATAATGAATCATTTTTTAACCGGAATTATTATTAAAAATTCTAGCTTTCCGCTCAAATTTTCAATCAATCTTTAATGGCATAATAGATGTTTTGAATCATCTAGTGTGAAAGGAATTCATTACAAGAAAAAAATTTTTCTTAATTTGATTTCGTTGATTCCGAATTTCTTTAGTCCTCTAATAGATATCTTTTAAAAAAATTTAAAAATATTTTAAAAAACTATGTTAAGTATAAAGCTGAGAGCGATTTAATGCTTATGGTAAAATTTGAAATCATGTGATGTTAATTATGAATTCGGCTATAGGATCACAAACTTTCTTGCGTCTTCTTGTTTTCTCAGTGAATTCACAACACGTGAAGTGTAAAACTTGCTGTCCACACAGCAGAAGCATCATCTTCTAACGTAAAATCTTCGAGGAAAGCGAATGAAAAAGAATAACACATCACTCAATAAGTTTATAGGTTCACATATAGATGTCGCCATCCATATGATTTTTCGAGAGCATCAATCTCCAAACAAAATGTGTTAAAATTTCATGATAGTCAGATTATTAGTTTACAAGTTAAAGTGGGTACAAATCCAAAGTGGGTACCGTATTTGCACACTTTGGATCAAAAACTGCAAAGTGGCAATGATTCAGAGCACTCTTTAAAGCTGTTTAGACGAAATAAGGATTTCTTCATTCGGTATATGGCAGTGGAGAAACCATGAATTCATCATTATACTCGGCAGGGAGTCGAGTCGATAGCAAACGTCAAGCGCCGCCCAAAACGACCAAACAGACAAAAGTCGGTTGAAAAGATTTTATCGTACGCATTTTGGATGCGCATGCTATAATATTCATCGATTATCTTGAAAAGCATCAGTAGTAGTAGTAGTAGCAATAGTAGTATTATTAATGCATTTGAGAATCATGAAATCGCAATAAAACTGCCGCAAATGAAGAAAAAATGCTCTTTCGTCAAGAGAATGTACCCTATCCTAAGTCGCCCAAGATAGTGACAAAATGGCAAAAAAAAATTGGTGATCCTCTGCATTTATTGAGTGTTATGTGTACATAGAAGGTAGTTTAATGGTTCCGTAGAGATTGCAGAGTAATAAAAAAAATGGCAAAAATTTATTGTAATGAAAAATATGTCGACAACAGATTTCAAAAAAACTTTAAAAAAGTTTTTTTTTTCGAAACAGCACACACAACATAACAATTTTCATTCTTTCCATTCGAATTTTTTACATAAAATTTTGAAATCATACATTATTTAGAAACACATAATGGTCTTTTTGGTTGACATCTTAAATTTTTTCATTTAAATACACCCCAATCACACAGAAATCTCAAATTTTTGCAATAAAATAACCGCTTCTTTAGCTATCAGTATGTAGATGAAATGTAATTTTTTCTTTAAATACAGATTTGTCCCAGTTACACCCGTTACGCCCCGTATCGTAGTAGATCTCCTAAAAAATGCATCGACTGAATGGCGCCACAGTCCCTATCATTTAACATTTTTTAAAAATAATTTTCTTTTATTGTGCGCAAATTTCATTATTTTATCGTTGCAAGAAATGCTTTTTCTAAGCTTTTACAGTGGATTTCCCCTCTAATGGTTATAAGGGTTTAAGTAAACTTTTAAGAAATTGTATGCTTTTTGGTACGTCTAAGTATACTGTTGTTTCGACTTTTTCTGAAGGATACTACTACAATGCATTTTATTTGTTTTCAAGTACTTTATTAGAGGCAAACAATCTCTAGAATTTTTTTTCAATAAAAACAGACAAAATCAATAAACGAGTACAAGTAATTGTGACATTTGGCACGCTTTTTGCGCTCTAACACATAAACAAACAAACAAACAAACAAACACACACACACACTGTCGTTTGTTTGCGTTCTACTAAAGCGAATAGCAAATCAATACAATAGAAGGACACATAAATATTGATTTGTAGTTTTGTGGTACAAGAAAAATAAGCCATTAAGAAAAAAAAGCTTTTTTCATAGCTCATTAAATGTTAGAAGCCGTACCGTAACTATCTGTCTATACGATTTATTGTTCAATCAATACATTATGTACTATTTGCAAAGAAAAACTTAACCAACCGATAAATATCATCGATACGAGTATTGTTGTCGTTGTCATTTGTTGCCATTTCATTCAATTGCAAACGCATTCATTTAAGTCAATTATTGCGAAATGTTACATATATGCGAATAGATAATATACAGTTGGTAACAATGCACAATGATTCTTTCTCTACGACATTCCTTTTTAGTTCGGTCATTGAAAATATAGTAATTTGTAAATTGCCTCAAGGTTAATGTCAATTTTTCTATTCTATTCATTTTTTTTGCTCTTCTTCTTCTTTTATTTTTTTGCTTTCGTCTTTTATTGGTCAATGACTTTGGCATTGAACTTTTGCTTTTTAAGAATTTCGCGTTCAATTTGAAAAACTCTTCCTCTAGTTTCTGAAATACAGATATTTTAATGATATGCGTTAACAGGAGAGGATAGAATGTATTTTGCCCGTACTCTCTTCCTGTTCTTTCACTTCGATAATTGCATCCAATTCTTAATAGTTCGTATGTTCTCTAAATTCTTAGACAATATACTTTTGCCCAGAATTTGGGCTATACGTTCAAGCTAGAAAAGATCAGAAAACTACAGTTGCCTAAGAACGAATTTCGTAAGCAAAAAAAATTAAGCAAATACGAGCAGACACACTAATACGGGCTTCTTTCTACTAAAAATGTAAACAGAATCAATCACGAAGTTATTTCCCAACTAACGCAAAAAAAAAAAGATCAATGTGTGTGTACACGTTACATTGCTTTTATGGTCTCCTTAACTATTAAAAAGTTGTTATTAAGTTAAGCCATTTTTATTAAGTTCACATTTGATCTAATACTTCGAAAATTCTTTTTGAAATTTCCTTTAAGTATATGCGAGAAAATTAAGTAGAAAGCAATATGAGAAAACAAGTTTATAAAATATACTTAAAACTTACCCCTCATCAAAATCTGGTGTCATAGCAGTTTTAAATCGTGGTTGTACGTAAGACCAAGAACCCTGATTTTTGTGCTCTTCTTGTGCCCATACTAATTCTGATTCTCTGTAGAACAAAATCTGTTCTCTTACCAAATCGTAAGGGAATGGACATATCTTAAATTAAGATAAAAATTATATTAAATCAAAACAATTTTTTAATTATATAATTAACAAACCTGTTCAACGCGTACAAGTGCCACTTTTTTTTCTTGTCTTCGATCGGCACGTGCTTTAAACAATTCGAAATAAACTTTTCCCGAGCAGAAAACTAATTTACAAACATCATTAGGATTTTCACAAGCAGGCCCGTGGTCCGGTATGATACGTTGAAATTCAGTACCTTCTATCATGTCGCAAAAATTACTACGAGCCAAAGGATGACGTAAACCTGTTTTGGGTGTTAATAACACTAAAGGTTTGCGAAATGGCATAGCTACTTGACGACGCATTATATGAAACCAATTGGCCGGTGTAGTACAATTGGCGACAATCCAGTTAATTGTTCGTAATTGTTTCAAGGGAACATTGTCGTCGTAACAATCCGCTACCGGTAAAGTGTCTGGATCATCGTCAGACATTTGTAAAAAACGTTCCACACGGCCTGATGAATGTTCCGGTCCTTGACCTTCCAAGCCGTGTGGCATCATTATTACTAAACCTGATTGGCGAACCCATTTCATTTCACCGGACGAAATAAATGCGTCGACTATAGACTGGGCGGTATTGTAAAAGTCGCCAAATTGTGATTCCCATATAACTAGAGCATTGGGGTTTGTCATCGAATATCCATGTTCAAAGCCCAAAATTCCCATTTCGCTTAGACTGCTGTTACAAACAGAATATATCGCCTGATCAGGATATAAAGACTTCATAGCGCAGTAGGTAGCTTTATCGATGGTCTGATGGTGCAAAACATGATGACGATGTGAAAAGGTGCCACGTTCAACGTCTTCGCCTGAGAGACGTACATGCACTCCTTCCTTTAGAAGGCTTCCCATGGCCAAGGCCTCTCCCAAAGCCCAATCGGCTGTACGATCATCCACCAGTTGTTTACGGGCAGCTAAAATACGTTCAATACCCCTAAAAATTATACACTTTATGTAGCTTTTTAAAAGACACCCAAAATTTAAGTCACTACTTGTGTAAAACGAAGTTTTGCTCAGGTGGTGGCGGTGACGAAAATTTATAGCCGATATGACACAAGATTTTCTCATCTACACCGGTACATGGTACTTTTGTATTGTCACGAGACTGAAAGAAGCCCGTCCAAGGCGAATCTAACCAATCGCTGTACTGTAATATGAAACAATTTTCTACTTAGCATTACTCTCAGAAAACGAGGAATTTTAGAATTTACCTTAATTGTTGTAATCTTTTTGGCGTCTTCGAAACCCTTCTCGAGTATCGCATCGTATTCATCCATAGACTGTTTAAGGAACTCCTTTGTAATCACTTTTTCATTAAGCAATTTTTCACAATATATGTCAAATACAGGCTTATGCGCACGTATTTTTGTATACATCAGCGGCTGTGTAAACATAGGTTCGTCAGCTTCGTTGTGACCATTGCGACGATAACCTACTAAATCCAAGACAACATCTTGTCGCCATTCAGCTCTCCATTCAGCACACATTTTACTAAGATGTACTGAAGCTTCAGGATCGTCAGCATTTACGTGAAAAATCGGAGCATTGACAACGCGAGCGACATCCGTGCAATTTGGTGAGGAGCGTGAGAAGCGGGGATCAGTGGTGAAACCGATTTGATTATTAATCACAATATGTATGATCCCATGAACTGTATAACTTGGCAAATCGGACAAATGCATTGATTCATAAACAATACCTTGTCCAGAAAAGGAAGCATCGCCATGTATGAGGATGCACATGGTCTTGCGACCTTCAAGATCGCCACGATAGAACTGCTCGGAGCGTGTTTTACCCTGAGCGACCGGATTAACAGACTCCAAATGTGATGGATTAGCTACTAAACACAGGCGCACGTTCTTATTTGTGACTCTATTCAAGCGTTCAGTAAAAGTCCCCAAATGATATTTAACATCGCCGGAACCCTAAACAAATTTTTTGTATTGTAAATTGTCGACGAAATAATTCTTTCACTTTCAGTTGGAGCCAATTTTTTTCACAATTTCTTAAAAGCATTTTTCTTTTGTCTTTCCTACCTTATCTTCTGGCTACTATTGTTTGATTATAAACTTACCAAATCTTGAGCATCTAAACTATGAAACTGTGCTAAGATTTGATCCAATGGTTTACGGCAAACGTTGGCCAAAGTATTCAAGCGGCCCCTGTGAGCCAAGCCAATTATAAAAGACTCCACGCCTAAGTTCGACGACACATCAATTATTTCTTTAATGCACGGTATCATTATATCGCAACCTTCCAGACCGAAACGCTTTTCCGCAGCCCATTTCCTGGCCAAGAAAGCTTCAAATCTGTATTGGTAGTACAAGAGAAAATAAATATTCGCTCCACACAGAATAGCATTGAAAAAGATATGATGTTTTTACCGTGTTGCTCGTAGCAGGCGCTTGAAAATTAAAAGTTTTTTCTCTTTAGTTATTTCCATGCAGCCAGGCTTTTCAAGCCGTTGTCGAATCCAATCACGTTTCCCATCACTGTAGATGTACATATACTCAATACCCATTGTGCTACAGTAAATTTTTTCCAAACGTTTCAAAATTTCTCTAGAAATTAAAGCAAATAAGGAAAGATGTCAGGAGTGTGAACACAAATATTACCGAAGGGTGAGTTCCTGTTCTTTACCACCAATATAAGTAGTTGCAGGCAGTTTAAAACTACAATCCATATATTTTCCATCTCAAAAGCAAAGAGAAAAAAAGTTATAGTTTTTCTTGATAAAATTTTAAATTTTCAAATAGTAACCTTTAACAAAGTTGCTGACCATCATTAGCACCGCTTCAGTAGCCCTTAATTCCATGCCACAGGGTGTCTTAATTTTTTTGGATTGTGTTATACCCAAAGGATCTAAATCTGCGGTTAAGAAGCCACGAGTCTAAAAACATCCAAAAATTTCCATTGAAATTATAACAGTCACGTTTGCCTCGAGAAAGAACTCACTTGATAACTACGAATGACGCTTTGAGCATTTAAATGGCCTTCTATAATTTCCGACCGAGGATTATGGCCGCACAAATGAGATAACGGTACCAAATTACGTTGCGAAATATGCTCGGCAGGTACGCACTCGTAAGCGCCCGAAGAAAAAAAAGCATTCCAAGACTTAAAAAAAAACAGAAGAAATTTATATATATCTGTACTTTTTCTTAAACTGAAAACCTTACAGTGTGAACACTACCGGGATCATTTTTCCAGGCGTTGTACATGTCCTCCACATAAGTGGCACTATTCCCACCGCCTACAGTAACTTCAGCCGGCTTAGTAGCTGTTTTACCTGTTTTACTCTTATTATTAGATTCGAATCGTCTTTGATTTGCCAATGCTCCATTTAAAGCTGTATCCTAATTGGGTTATGGCCGAAATATCAGTTTTAGAGCACTTACGATTAACTTTCTTAGTTTCAAATTACCGATCTCTCTAAAGGTCGAATATTCAGGAAACTTGTCCAGAATTTCCGCTTTCCTAAAGGTTCTAGTATTGTGTTGTATGTATGGATTTTCAATTTAAACATTTTGCGATTCATTCAAAAAAAATGCAAAATTAATTTTGAAATTTTTTTAATTTTCCGCTTTCGTAAAATGCGCTTCAATAAAAAGTCAAAAGACACAACAAATTTTGCAATGCAATTAATTAGAATTCGAACAATAAGTGTTCAAAAAAAAAAAATTTTTTTTTTTATTTGGAGAAACGAGCAACTTTTTCTAATGTGACTTAAAAACAATAAATTGTTACGAAATATCAAAGTGAATGTGAAAAAAAAGGAATGATGTTAAAGTCAGAAAACCTACGATTTGTAAATTTTTTAAGTAAACAAAGTTTTAAAATCACAATTTTGCTCAGTTTAATTCAATAAGTCTGAGTAACGACACGTTGCCAATTAAGAAGCTACGTTTAGTGTTCTTTATTAGGTCGCCAAAATCAAAAAAAATTCCCATTACTAATAAACGGCACATACACATAAACCTATATAAATTTTAACATATGTTCTAGAATTGTAGAGAACACTTTTACAAACCGCGTAAGAATGTATAAAATTCGTCCGCATATATTTACCAGAGTCGGAACGACTTAAGAGAGACAGTAAAACTGTTTTATACCGATCGAGATTGATTGAGAATGATTTTTTGAATTGATTTAAATCGCTTTATGTATTTTTCTAAACAAAAAATTTCGAAATATTTTAATGAAATTTAATGTATCGACATGATTTTTTCGCTCTTATTTCGAAAGAATGATTAAATAAAAAAAATATCCAAACATTGTTTTAATATCTTTTAAAATTTAAAAAAAAAAAACAGCTGAAATTCCTAATTTTTCTTAAATTTTTAACTTTGCATCGTACTAAGCCAGAGATTTTAAAGATGGGTTTTGCTCAACTATATTGTTCCCATATTCTTATATCGAATTATTGAATAAATAGATAGAATACCTTGAAATCTTGCTTTAATTCTTTTGAAATCATTTTATTTTTAAAATGGAATCAATCAGTAAATATCAGTAAAGAAGGTGCGAAAAAACGACGAAAAAATCAGTTAAAATAGCTTTAAGGAAATGAAACACAGTTTTGTTATTTAATGCATCATAAACATTTAAATTTTGTGCATCGTTTTATTTATTAATTTCAATTGATATCAACATTGCGATATTATTGGTAAATATATTACGATTTAGGGTATATTCACATATTTGCCTTATGTATCAATAAAAATTGTTGACAAGTTATTTGTGCACATGTTATTCAAAGACTAAAGTCTTTTATAACTGCTACCATTATTATAGTGACTAAACAATCGCTTGTGTTCATTGTAAACTTGTTTCGAAGCATTGATAAATTTTCTCTAGATATTTTGTAAATTTTAAAGCCATTTTACTCTCTAATAATTAACTCTATACCATCAAGTATACTTATTATATTCAGTTATTCAGTTGGTCTTTCATTATCTCAGAAAAAAAAAAAAAAACATCTTTTTTTTTAAATTCAAAAATTATAAAACATATTTCTACTGTAATAGTTTTTTTCTATTTAAAAAAAAAATTCTTACGAATATAGCCATTAACGGATATTAAATTTCAATTATCACTTGCTCTTCAAAGAGGATCCGCCTCTCTCGCTCTCTTTCTCTCTCTTTCCTTTTTATAATGGTGAAATATGAAAGGATTATTTTCAATTATCACATGAATTATTTTCCATTTCGCATAATGTATTATAAAAAGGAACCAAAGATTATTAATTTAACTTCCCTTAAGAGAAATCAAATGCTTAGAACTTTCATATATAGTAGTAGTCAATACAGTAAATGTGTAATATAATCAAATGTTTTATTTGTGCGTATAAAAAAAAAAAAAAAAAAAAAAAATGATTACAATATGAAAACGATTAAAGAGGAAAAGAAAAATAAGGAAGAGCATAAGGGGCACAGTAAATTAAGGGTATTCTGAATTCAGGTATACGGTTAAGCAAATTTGCTAATGCTTATTAAGATGACGTGCACATGTCGCGAGTATTTGGATCATTTTCAATACATGGTTTTGATATCTTTGAATATGAATTTTGTCTGTCTTGAAATGAATTCAACTGATATTTATATCAGTTTAGTTAGGGCGTTGCATTCCATGTATTTCAAAAAATGTCTGAGAAGTATAGCAGTAAGTGCAGAAGCAATATTTATTTCGGCTTACATTACTTTTCTAGCAAGTTTGCTTAACGATTTACCTATTAATTTCTAGTGTCTTGATCCAATTTCTTATTTAAAACACAAAAAAAAGAAATTATTTTGTGCTTTTTAATACATTATTCAAAATACATAAACCTATAATAAAGAGTAAAAACAAATTTATTATTTATATTGATTTTGTTTAACTATTTTTCATTTATTTTTCGTTTCTTCTTTTTTAAATTTATATAATTTATTATAATTAAATAAATAATTAAAATTAGAAAAAATAAAAATTTATGTAATTTATGAATTGTTTTGAATTCGTTATTTGCTCTTGTTTTCGTTATTTGCTAATGTTTTTTTTTATTCATTCTCGTTCAAGTTTTGTTAGAACTCTCAAGTGTCTCTTAGCTTTATATATATATTTTTTAAATTATCTAAACTAAAATAATAATAATAGAATCTTAACGGTTGGTTTTAAATTAAGTAATGATAGTAATTTGTTATTGTTGCTGTTGCTTTTGTCACTGCGATTCGGACATAAAAACGAAAAAAATCAATAATAAAAAGTCAGAGAAAACCGAAGTGAAGGAAACTAGTTATTTTATATATATGCATATATATACATATATATATATATATATATATATATATATCTTGAAAGAAAGTTTACAAGAGATAAAACAAAAAAAAATTATTTATTTCTGTCTAACCCTCTCTCTCACTCTGTACAGAGTTATTCTTGCGAAATTATCACTACAGTCAGTATATTATAGTGGTATAGGCGCGAGTGTTCGACTTGAACACTTGAAAAAAATGTTTATACCAAATTTATAGTTTCATGGCATCAGTCAGGAAAGCATTCAATTCGCGTATATGTTGAGCCTTTGAACCGGTTGCAGTCGAAGCACCACATGGACGTCCGACGTAGCTATTTAAAGTGAAAGAGCATAAAGATATATTCATTTTTTTTTTTTTGTTTTTCATTATAAAAACGGTTTTATTTCTAAACTCTTATATAAAAATTTAAAAATAAAAATATAAAAAAAGCAACAAAAGTTAAAACATTTAGATAGAAATATGAGACAGGAACGATGAAAGAATTCTTTATAAAAAATGATGTGAGATTTTTATTACTAATTACGATAAGCAAAAGAACTCAAAAAAACACGAAATTTATAATGATCAGCTGATGAAATATTAACGAATTATGGTAATGTTGGAAAGACCGAATGCATTTATGTGACAGTATCATCCAAATATACAAAGGACGAAACAATATTTTGTAGAAAATTGCAGAGAAAAGCAATTATGATAAATTTTTTCGATTTCAGCCCTTATCGGTTCGATCTCTTTGTCTTTACATATGCCTTACGATATACTGGCGCGATTATTTGCTAAACTTACGTAAATTACGTATATTCAGATATCGAATTTTCCAATGTTATGTATAATAGTATGTTATAAAAAAAATTTACAAACGCTTTGGCAGAATTCTTTAATTCATACCAACCACTATCTGATATTTTTTTCAATAACAAAACAAAGATACATATATACATATATATTCAAGTTCAAAAATTAGCTCGAATTCGCTCGATTCAAATTGTGAAGACACCTTACGCAAACAACAAAGCAATTAATTGTGACAGCATTCGTATATTATTTGAATTAAGAGAAAATTTCGTAATGATACGAGAAGTATTACTTTGTAAACAAAATATTACGGCGTTTTTGGCACTACACTATTAAAGGCTATACCTATAATTAATCGTAATCTAAGTTAATTTATTTTCATCTACCATGCAAGGTTGCAGATTCGGATTCAGTTTAATCCACAAAAAAGTCTGTCCGTCAAGTCAAGTCCGACTTTTTGCACTTTTCGCTAAAGATGTTTTTTGTGTATTAATGCTTTTATCTTGATATTGTCTGTCTTCATCATAAGTAAATAAATCAATTTGAAATTAAAAGAAAGAACGACAAAAAAGATAAAGAACTTCGTTGTGCCCGAAATAAAGGAAAAAGTTTTCCTCCTGAAAATTCTGAAAACCGTTTATAACAGCAGGGAGTGCGATTTAAATAAGCGGTAATCTATATGTGTAATAGATATTTAGGAAAAAACTACGATTTAGAACAAATATAAAAACATTAAAGTTGAGCAATGGCGACCTTTAAATACTCTACGGCGCATAAAAAATGTTGCCTTTATTTCATGTTCTCATTTGCATGGGGAAGGGACACAATACCTAAAATGATGTGGTCTAAATTTGCAAAATTATCGGTTTATGGGATCAAAAAAAAAATAGATCTATTTGATCCGAACTTGTTCCATTTAATTTTCATGTCATATTACTATGATCATCAAATATTGAAAGACATACGTTACTAGGTTTATGGGATCAAAAAAACATAGATCTATGTGATCCGAATTTGTTCCATTTAATTTCCATGTCATATTACTATGATCATCAAGTATTGAAAGACATACGTTACTAGGTATATGGGATCAAAAAAAAAAATAGATCTATGTGATCCGAACTTGTTCCATTTAATTTCCATGTCATATTACTATGATCATCAAGTATTGAAAGACATACGTTACTAGGTTTATGGGATCAAAAAAACATAGATCTATGTGATCCGAACTTGTTCCATTTAATTTCCATGTAATATTACTATGGTCATCAAGTATTGAAAGACATACTTTACTAGCGATTTTTGGTGAGATATATTTTTCAAATTGCAATTTCAAATTTCATAGAATTACCACTTCTTTAGAATAAGACAGTATATGAAAAAGTGGTCCGATTTACTCCATTTCCATCGATAGGTCAGTGTGTCTCAAATTTTTGTGGATGTTGCATACGCACATCTGTACAAACTTAATATAATCTGCACCACAAGTTGTGGAGAATATAAAAAGATTACAATGTAAATAATGTAATGTGGTTCTAATCATCAGCAAGTTTAATCGACTTTCATATCAATCGCCGTTAGATGAGGAGGCGTACTCTTTTAGGTTGTAAGTAAAAAAAAAATTGTAAATTAAACTAAACCAATTCCTTATCAGTTACAAATTCTGAGTGGATTTAGTAGCTATGTCTGTCGTTCTATTTGGGACTGACACTACGTCAAAGATTAAAAGTTGGCTCATATTTGTTTTGACCAATTTTCAATTTTAAATTTAGAAACTGATCAACAAATGTTATTAAGAAAGTGAAATAGTGGCAAAAAAATATGAAATTTTTATATATTTTTATCAATAAATTACAACGTATGCCATTAATTAAACCCATCATTACATAATACTCGCACTTAATAAAACAATGCTTTTTCAAGAATTACCGAAAGCAATTGCAATTATTGCAGTTTTCTTGATGCGCTCCACTAACTGAACTTTGTATTCAGTTTTTTCACGAGCCTTATGGAATACACTGCCATCTTCTAGAAACCAGATGTCGACAATTATTGATTCTTTGAATTTTGTTTTTAAGAATTTGCAATAAATTGGTCGCTTAAATGTTCGGTTCCTAAGAGGGGCGTGTAATTGATAAATTACAATTATCACCAAAATTCTCGCGCACAGTCCCAGTCTCATATTTGCTTCCTATATTTATATGTCTTCATGTCAAAAAAACATTACGAAATCTAAGCTCTAACTAGAATTTGTTCATAATGCAATTTTATCGTTCGCCACTAAGGATATTTATAATAAAAAAATTGCCATAAAATTGCAGCAACACAACACACAAATTCTAATCAATAATTTGGGTAATTTGAAAATATTGTTAAAGTCTTTACTATATTCCAAAATTGGACAAATTATCTTTCGTCATTTGAAATCTCAAAATAAGTTGGAATAAATGTCAGGAAATAAGACTTCATTATGAAAAAAAAAATGCGTTTTATTTTTAAATAATTCTCAAATTTCCTAAATATGTTTTTCCTTTAAAAAAACACTTTTGCTTCTTCTAATTGATTGATAATCTCCCTCGCTCCATTTGAAAATGCTAACCTTTCCGTAACAGTTTGATGTATTTATGTCTATTAACAGATGTAATTTTCAGAAATATGCTTTAGAGAGCTCCTGTTATTTATATATATTTTCGGTCAGGGCGAAATCATCTTGGTAGATTTATAAATCTCAAAATTCGTAAAACGGTTATATATATATATGTAAACTAATCTTTCTCTATTGATTCACAGGTTGCTTTGAAGTTCACATTCTTTTCTTTTTTTAATTTAAATTTAATTAATTAATTGAAATACTTTTAATTGTTTAGCAAAATAAATTTTAAAAATAAGCAAATAAAAAGAAAAAGAAATTGTCGGAAGAGAGGAGAGTAAGATATAGTCTATACAAGAAAACACATATAAACGCAAACATACATATATATTGAATTCACATTAAACGATGGACATACAAGCATGCACATGCAACTCATGGACATGTAGTTACAACTAACCTAAGACCATAGACGAGGTGAACACAAACATCATATATAAAAGCAAAAAAAGTAATGATAATAATAATAATAATAATAATAATAATAATAATAATAATAATAATAATAATAATAATAATAATAATGATAATAATAATAATAATAATAATAATAATAATAAATGAATAAAAAACTTTGAAATATATCTGCTAAACGAAAAAATTGAAATTTAAAATTGTTTTCTTTACAATAATAAAATAGAGTGAACTGTAAATAAATTCAAATTTCAATGTGGGCGAAAGTTATTGGAATACAAATTTACGAAATTACATTTAAGAAAAATTGTCTGCTGCCAACTTTAACACGAACAACTTTTCAATATTATTGCGATGATAGTATTACGATGAATCAAATAAAAACATAAGATATTATCGTAGTACTAAAATCTTATTTACTCTGTTTTGCTCTAATATTTTACACAGTTCACTTTTAATTACGTCATTTTTTGTTATCAAAAAAAAATTAAAAATTAAAAAAAAAAAAAAAACAAAGTTAACAAGTTTGTTAACCAGATACAATTTATACTAAAATTTAATGGGTGTATATGTATATGTGTGGAGAAAAAGCCGACCTCACCTAATTTTGCGTCCAGTTTTTGAAACACGCACACCGGGTGCTGCCGCATTACCAGAGGGCCTATTGAAATCATGACGTACGTTCTTAAGATCGAAATGTTTGGTAGCACAGAAAGCATCGGTCTGCTGCTGTTGTTGCTGAGTGCCACGGTATGTGTTGGCTTTGTCAGCAGCAGCATCAGCAGTCTTGCTGGCAAACATACGACTTAACCAGGGTTTCGGTTTAGTGTGGGATGATACAGTATCACTAGTATCGGAATCTTGGACATTAGTAGTGCTAGTGATGGTGGTGGTGGTAGTAGTAGTAGTCTTAGTAGTAGCAGAGGGAGAGGACGACACATCACTGAGGCTGTAACAATAATATACATACACAAGAAAAGAAAAGCGATATGGAAATTTGACTGAATGATTTGATTCAAATTGCTTTTGAACTCTTTTTTTTTTTTTCTCTTTTTTCACAAAAGTTTTCGATCATTTTGTTATTGGTTTCATGTTGTGAAAGTGTATTAAGGTGACAAGGGCTACATTAACACAATTACATTGGCTCTGAAACAAAACTATTGTTTTTGTTCTTTTCCATATAATGAAAAATATTTCTCGTTAAACAAAAACGAAAGAAAAAAAAATTAGCACACATCAAAGGAAAATTAATATACAATTTATTGCGTAATCAAACGGAAACGTGTAAAAAATTAAAAAAAAAAAAAAAAAAAAGAAAAAGAAAGATGCCATGCTTTATTTATTTTTAATTAATGTAGAATTTCATATTTTGTTAGCCAGTGAAGGAAATGGAAAATAAACATTTTTTTTCAAAAATTCAACTGAAACGAAAATTCTAATAAGAAACAAACCTAAGGTAGTAGTTATCAAAAATTCGCAAAGGATATAGAGCATTATAATCATTAAGCAAACTAAGTTCACTTACTCATCCATGAAATGGTAACAAGAAATTTGATATCAACTTTCTGGCTTTTTTTTTCATAATATTGTTCCTTTCACAAATATGTCTATTAAATATTCTTTCTATGTTGGAATTTGACAGCAGTCCATAGCAGCATTTCTAAGTCAAATTCTAAAGAACGTTTTACGTCTAAAAAAAATTGATCGAATACTTCACATTTTAAAATCTATTTCAAGATCTCATTCGCAACTTGCAACTTGTGAAAATTACAGTTCATAAATTGAAAGTAAACTTGATCGTAAATTTGATTAAATAAATTTCAATTTCAATTTCAATATTTAGTTTGCTAGTTTTGATTTTCGATTTACAATTTCTTAAACATAGCTGGAAATGGTTTATTGGGACGACTTCACCAAATAATTTTACATATAACAAAGTACAATGCAACGAAGTTTCGTTTTTCCGCTGAGTGAGATCGATATGTATAAATAATTCAAAACTACTGATACCGAAGAAATGATTACACATACATATAACCGCATTCATGCTTCTATTAGAACTTTCGTTATACGTTTGTGTTTTGGCTCGTTCTTATTGCGAATCGTTTTTATTTGGAAAAACAAAAATAATTATCTCGCATTTTTGAAAAGTATCTCAAAAATCTACTAGCTGTATCTAGATTGCAAAGAAAACGTGAATAGTCAAAAATGAGTAAAACAGGTAAATATCATAAGCTCAGATTTATTCGAAAAGCGAACATTTTACGTTAATATCTTTGTTGTTGTTTAGAAACAAATGCTGTAGCATTATTTGTAAAGACACTAGTAGTCTGCACTAAGTTAGTAGATCTTTTCTTCATCTAATTCTTGAATGCATTTCTACAGATGCATCTAATCTGGTATGAGACATTCTTATACAAGAATTTTATGTTTCTCAACTTAAGCCGAAAGTTTACTAATGTCTGTTCAACTTCATCAATCATTCTTATTTCTAATACGGAATTTCGAATTACATAAATTGCTTTGTGTTACAAATTTTAGATGAGCCTGAATGAATATAGCTTAAATAGGCAAATTCGAGATGCCAATGTCACTTTATCGTATTTGTAAAGACTTACAAAAATTTGAAATTACAATGAAGATAATTGGAAAACGCTTCTTGATCGTGAACTTCAAACTCTTCAAAATGGTCTCATGGTAAAAATGATACATTTACGTTTACTGTTGTAATGAAAATGATATCTAAGGAAAATATCGCTTGTTTATGGTATTTATGACAATATGAAAGTTAAAGGATGTGAAACAAGCAAGCAAATGCTTCTTTCTTCTCTTTTTGAAAACTTTTACGAGAAGTACGTATTAAGGATTTCCTAATGTAATGTATGCTTTAAAAAATATATAAGTGTATATATAAAAAGTTTTTGTGCTTTCACTATAATAAAGGCAATATGTGAATACCGCGATAAGTGTAATCACTTTAAAAAAAAAGACTGTGAATGAAAGAAGTATTCATAAATGAGAGACGTATGATTTTTGTTTCAAATATTCGTAGCAAAACAGGAACAAATGGAAAATTAATAATTAATAAAAAAAGAAAACTTATCGTAAATCAGAGAAATTTCTTATCTACAAAGAAATTGTATTAAAATTAAAATCAAAAATACTTATTAAGCACAACATATACGAAGAAATTTTGAATTCCTTAACATCAAAACCAAAAACTTTTAAAAAGCCTTCACATTAAAAGACCATAATGTACAATATAGAACTTCTACACTTACCCAACATCTTTGCTGTGGTTCAGAGCGGTTAAAAAGCGAGGTTGAACATAAGACCAGCAACCTTGGTTTTTGTGTTCTTCTTGAGCCCAAACGAATTCGGCATCTTTATAGATGTTCGATTGTTCTTTGATTAAGTCGAAGGGGAATGGAGAAATCTTTAAATGGGAAAATACCCATCAAACCAAAGTCAATTTAATTAGGTTAAATTTAAGTGTTTACCTGTTCCACACGTACGATGGCGATTTCCTTTTCCAAATCCTTTTCCTTGCGTGTCTTAGCCAAATCGTAGTATACGCGTCCCGAGCAGAAAACAACCTTCTTAACAGAGGTGGGGTTGTCACCTGCTGGGCCCCTGTCTGGTATTATGCGTTGGAATTCACTGCCATCAGTCATGTCGCTGAATGGACTTTTGGCATCAGGATGACGCAACAAAGATTTTGGTGTAAACAGAATTAAAGGTTTGCGGAAAGGCAAGGCAATTTGACGACGTAAAATGTGGAATATGTTGGCTGGAGTAGTGCAATTAGCAACAATCCAGTTAATGTCGTGCAATTGATGAATGGCGAATTCATCAGATTCGGGTGGGAAATAATCGGGATCATCAGAGGACATTTGCAAGAAGCGCTCGATACGGGCTGACGAGTGTTCAGGACCCATGCCTTCCATTCCGTGAGGTAATAGCATCACTAAACCAGATTGACGTACCCATTTAGCTTGACCGCTTGATATGAACTGATCGATAATACACTGAGCTGTATTGTGGAAATCACCGAATTGAGCTTCCCACAAAACCAAGGCATTGGGGTTAGTCATGGAGTAGCCATGTTCGAAACCCAATACTGCATATTCCGACAAAGAGCTGTTGGAGACCGAATAGGGAGCCTGATCAGGGTATAAATGTTGTAAAGGATTGTAGGTGGCCTTGTCAACCAATTGATGGTGCAAGACATGATGACGATGGGAAAAGGTGCCACGTTCTACATCTTGACCAGAGAGACGTACATGTATTCCCTCCTTCAATAAAGAACCAAAGGCCATGGCTTCGCCAAGAGCCCAATCAGCCACACGTTCGTCAACCATTGCCTTGCGAGCCGCCAAAACACGTGTCAGACCCCTGAAAAAAACAGCTGGAGTTTTGCCTTGTCTATTCTTTAGAAATTAGTTAAAGCTTACTTGTGTATGACGAATTCAGCGGCGTTTGGAGGTGGTGCTGAAAAACGATTACCAATGTGTACTAAAGTTTCCTCTTTAACACCAGTCGGAGAAACTTTTAACGGGTCCTTGCCTTCAAAGAAGCCCGACCAAGGCGAATCCAACCAATCCTTGTATTTAATGTGGGTCTCCTTTTTAGCCAATTCCATGGCTTCGTCACAAATTTTTTCATATTTTTCAGCTACTGATTTGATTTCTTCGGAGGTGCAAGTACCTTCAGCAATTAATTTATCAGCATAGAGATCAAGACAATTCTTATGCTTTCTAATTTTTTGATACATAAGAGGTTGGGTAAACATTGGTTCATCAATTTCATTGTGACCGTTGCGACGATAGCCCACCAAATCGATAACAACATCTTTGTGGAAAGCTGAACGCCATTCGGCGGCCACTTTGCATACATGGATTACGGCTTCTGGATCATCAGCATTTACGTGGAAAATAGGAGCGTTGACAACACGAGCCACATCAGTACAATAGGGCGAGGAACGCGAGAAACGAGGATCAGTAGTGAAACCGATTTGATTATTGGCCACGACATGTATAGTACCGTGAGTAGTATAATCAGGTAAATCAGATAAGTGCATTGTTTCGTAGACCACACCTTGACCGCAGAAAGCAGCATCACCGTGTATAAGAATCGACATAACCTTACGGCCTTCTTGATCACCACGATAGAATTGTTCGGCTCTAGTCTTACCCTGCACTACCGGATCTACAGCCTCTAAATGAGAAGGATTAGCAACCACAGCCAAACGGATATTTTTGTTTGTAACACGATTTAAGCGTTCAATATATGTGCCCAAATGGTATTTCACATCACCGGAGCCGTCATCAGCCGCCTCCAAGCCGGCAAATTGAGTAAAGATCTGGTGCAACGGTTTACGGCATACGTTGGCCAAAGTATTTAAACGACCACGATGAGGCATGCCCATGATAACGGACTCGACACCCAGATCAGTGGAAACATCAATAATTTCTTTTAGGGCGGGAATTAACATTTCACAACCTTCTAAGCCAAACCGTTTTTCTGACGAGAACTTTCTGGCCAAGAAACTTTCAAAGCTGGAAATTAAACAAAAATAAAATTCTATATAAAATATAACTTCTTAATTAATAATATTCCAAAATATTTACCCAGTTGCTCGGGTTAAGCGTGCCAATATTAAACGTTTGCGTTCTGGTGTGAAATTCATAACACCTGGCGTCTCAAAATGTTTACGTATCCAATTACACTGTTCCAAAGAGTTGATGAACATAAATTCAACACCAATTTTATTGCAATAAACATTTTCCAAACGATTTAAAATTTCTCTAATTAGAAAAAGACAAAAATTATATTTAAAATAATACGTTTCGTACACACTACACCATTTTCTTAATCTTAAACGTAACTTATATTAATTTTGTAATTTCTAATGAGAAGTTTTGGTAAATATCTGGTAAATCACAAAGATAAATGCCTACATTTTTGAAGTGTAATCATTAAAATTTATTTCAAAACTAACCTTAATGGCAAAGCCGGCTCCTCACCTCCAATATAAGTAGTGCTTGGCAATTTAAATTTACGGTCCATATCTTGTTCACCTGTGAAATTTTTTTAAATATTTTATATATATATATATATATATAAAACAAAAATGTTAATACTTAGATATATCAAAGAGACAAAAAAACTTGAAATTGAAATTGAAAATTTTGTAAATACAATTGAAATTCGGAGATTTGTTTTACGAAACATGCGTTTTCTTTTAAAATCAAGGCAGGCAAGAGATATATATAATTTTTTTATTCTTATGTCATGTAAAAAAAGAAAAGTTAGGAATAAGTTAAAAACAAAAATTATTAGTTTCTATTGAAATAAAAAATCTGCTTAAGTTTATTGAAATTGATAAGAATCACTGAAAGCAAATTAATGTGAATATCGGGTAAACATTAAATATTTATGAACAACTTAAAAATGCACATGTTACATATAAGAGCATTTTTTTTTTTTGGCAATTTTTAAGGTTTTTTTTTTTTTTTATTTATAAATAATATCGTATATATAAGCAAATTTTTCAATACTTTAAAAATAATAATTATAGATTATTACCAAAAAAAAAACCAAGCCTTCAAAGCTATTTAAAAAAAAGGAATTATGAGAAAAAAATTTACACATTTTAAACTGAATGCTAACAAAAAATTAGGACAAACAAGCAGAAGGACGAAATACTATATATAACAAATGATACATTTTCTAAGATAGCAATAAAACGAAATAAGACAGAGAACAGGACAGAATTTGGTAATGAAAAGTAAAGAAATACACTATTATACTATCCAAAACAACAACAACAACAACAAAATAACTTAACTTACTTACCAAAATTGAAACTAGCATAAACAGCCTTCGTTGTGCTGTTGCCGGGCAAATCGGGGGTACTAATTTCGAGGGGATCGAGGTGAGCAATGTTATGGCCTCGAATCTAGTTTTCGTTTTATTTGATTTGGTTTTGTATACGTTTTGTTTTGTTTTTAAATTATTCAATCAATCAGTTTGGGAAATAAATTAAATATTGAAAAATTTTAAATCAGATCAGAGCAAAGTTTTTTAAATAAAGTTTCGAGTGTATGATGTTGGGAGGTACAAATAAGTTTTTTTTTTTTTTTTAAATCGTTCAAGTAGTGAGAATATGAGAAAAAAGCATAGAACATAAAAAGAAGAAGAAAAAACAATGAAAGAAACAATTAAAGCATTTGAATTAAAATAAATATTAAAAAAACCGTATATAAAAAATAAAAATCGACACTAAATAAAAACATAAAGCAAGAAAACACAACATATATAGAATAATTTAAAAAAAGAAGAAACTACTTTAACACATTTAATTGAAGCCGAAAGAATAAAAATTCCTTTAAATCGGTACTTTTCGCTATCAACGAAGATGTCTTCTACAAATTTTTATTTTAAGAGAAAGATGTTACTTGGATTTACAAATTATGGACTCTATCCTTTCTGTATTCATTTGAAGTCTCAAATACACAGAAGTATGGAGTATGTAACGTTCCGAAATGTGCGCATTAGAAACCTCATAAATTATCCCCAACTGCCAGATGAACATGGAATGAATTAACTCTCCGTTTATTTATCCGTTTTTAGAAAGCTTACGTTCGCAAAAATTAAGATAGACGGATAGCTGGAACTCGTCCTAAGCTCTCTTTTAGGTAACGGTCAGGTGTCAAGCTTAAAAATGGGCGTCACACACCACAACAGCAAGCTATACTAATTTCAATTTTGATAGAAGACATTGTTCTTGAACCTAAAATCTTAGTAAAAATATGGATATGCCCTGTTCGCAAAACTGCCTACTAGACGCAAATTTCATCTGGAATCAGCTAAACGGCAGTTCGACCGATTTACAAATACTTTCATATTAAACTATTTAAGGCATTATTTAAAGGCGGTGGGCGCCCTACGGCGAATATAACTTTTTTGTTTGTAATTTATTTGCTTAAGCAAGCAGTTTTGAAAAAAACGTGTTTCAAGAAAGCGCGTTTAAAGTTTTGGGGTTGTAAACACGTTTTTTTTTTTTACTATAATAAATTTTTTATTATTTCTTCTGTGTTCTTATTCTCTTTCGTCGAAGATTTTGCTCGAACGTGTCTGTTTTGGTGCAGCTATCAAAAGCGAAATGATAAGCAAAACGGCGAGAAAATGTATAGATCTATAGTCGAATTCATAATCAACTCCAAATATTTCATCATACACTTTTACTTTCTTTCAAAGAACATCGAAAGCTTTCGATTCACTCAATGGTCGTCTCGATGAGGCTACATTTGCTGCATTTGCTTTGAAAATTCCTTAAAATAAACATAAATTCAATCTAAAGGTATTTGTTGTTTAATGGATTAGAAAAGTTCGATTGTAATTTGTCAGCAAGGTTTCTTTGACACAGACACACTAATTTCAAGTAAAATGTTTTCTCAGGTCTTCTAATGGGTTCGACAATAATTCTTTGTTTAATCTTCCAAAAATTTCGAAGCAATTTCGAAGACACCAGGTATCTAAAACTATATGATAAATATAATTTTGTAATTATTTTTATTAGCTAAAAAAGGGTAAGAGTACCATATTCATCTCAGAATGAATTTTTGATTTCTCTAACTCCTGTATCAAATGCATAAAAATTCCAGTTCTTTTTAAGGACATATTTCAGATATTTAGTGTCTGTGTTGAAATTCATGTCGAAGCTTGCAATAGTTGATAAATCATTCAACAACATGTACTACAGATGTTCTATTTTTTCTGAGACTGATTCGGTTTTTCGACTACGAACAAAAAATATGTGAATCAGGTTTCAAACTTAATACTTTCAAGGAACTTTTGAATTTCTTATGTTGATTGCAAATACATATATTTTATGAGATTTATAGAGTGTATAAATCTAAATTCCAACGAATTTAATTAGATTTTACTATGTTCGCGACAGTATATAAAATTTATAGGATCTTTAATGCGCAATTCTGAATACTATATGACAAACTAAACGTATTCAAATTCTTTCGATCGGCCTGTTAACAAGCCCGAAATGAATAAAAAAAACTAAGTTGACTGTTTAATAAAATTTGGACTTAGATTATACATAGTTTCGAGAAAAAGGGAGCGGATCCATACATCCATTGGAATTCGCATTATGTATATATAGTGCTTTTTTAAATTTCAAAATTTAGTTATTAAAAACAAAGAAAAAAACAGTCAAGTGATATCAAAGAATTTAATTTAACCGTAGGTAAATGTTTGATATATTTTTTAATAAAAGGAATGTTTACATTCTGTTTTAAATTTTTGTGCCTCAAAATGACTTCATAAGAAAGTGACCGATTCAATAAAGGATTTAATATACTAGAGTTACACGCAAACATAAGTAAGTTATGGTATTAATATAAACACTTTAGGGAAAACAAACACAAAGTGAGTTAAAAATACATTAGTAAGAAAATGAAGCATGTTACACATATAACTTTGATTCTTTAACCAAACAGAAAACTACAAAAAATATGTTAATACTTTCTGTTCTTTTTTTTTTTTATGTTTTTTTTTTAGCCAAACCCTTTACCAATCTGCGTAAATTACATTTATGAAGAACAATCTCCGGATAAAAATCATTCAATAATTACAATTTCAAAGCCTGCCAACATTTTTCAATATAATGAAAAGAATATAACAAATTACATATATAATGATTTTATTTAAGGCTCCGAATTTCATTTTGTTGAAGAAATGCTTCTATATATAAAAAAAAAAAATTACGGGATTATAGGCCGAAAAATCATTTTAGATATAGAATTTTTGATCTTAAACAAGAAAAAAGAAAAACACAAAATTACCAAACAAAAAACCAGAATGCTGGCGTAAAACATCTTCGTTAGCGCGACGTGTTAGACCGTCTTTGCCTACGGTCTTTTCAACAGTTAGAATTCCCAATGGATCCAATTCAGAAGCCAAATGACCGCGTGACTATATCATATCATATATATATATATATACATATATATATATACATATATTTATAATATATAAATATATATATATATATGTATATATGTAAATATTTATATATAAATATTTAATATTTATTTATAAATATATTTATATTTATGTATTATGTATAATTATGAATAGTTTCTATATATTTATAAAAAATTAATCATTAAAAAGTAGGAAAAGGAAGACAAATTTAAGTCAGAGGTAAGAATTTTTTGAATTAATTGACTCTATTGATTAATTTATACTTAACTACTGGAAAAATTGAATAGAATTAAAAATATTTTCGAAAATTTATTTCAACATTACGAATAAAGTAAAGAAATTGAAAAATTTTTTCCAATAAAAAAACCATTTTGCTGCAGTTTTCTTAAGCGTACGCAATATTTTTTCAAGGCTTTCAAGGTACCACAACTATTTGACATCCTATGTTATTTTATTGTGCCGACGTACTGTATCGATAATGTGACAGTCAAGCGTGAAAAGCGTTTTCAGCTTTGAGATTTTGGCATTAATAATATTAAATTTATTAATCTATGGACAGACAAAACGGTTTCATAAACAAATTACATCATCTATTTTTGTGGCAAATTAAGGGATGCCAAGTTTCTCATCAATGCTTTCCTAAGCGTAAAAGGAAATATAGTTGACATGAAGGCTGGTTTTTCAGTGAATGCTTTGCTTCACTTTCGGAAATTTTTCGATAATATAGTTAAGCAAAAACCATCAGAACTATGATTTAATGCTGGGAATACTAAATTCACGTAGCACAACAGACAGAGATTTATGTAAACGAAAATCTCTAAAACGGGACTGCAGTTTTTTTAAGTGCACCGTTTCAAACAGGATGTTTCAATTTCATTCAAGTGTTTGGTACCTGGAAAATGTTGAAAGTTTCTCGATACAAAATTTAGTCTCAAAAAGACTAGAAACTGTCTAGTTGTTTTTAAATACACATAAATCTTATCGGCTATCGGAGCCCAAACTTGACGTCTAGAAAAATTCGGCTATAGATAATATAATATCAGACACTTTAGAGTATAAAAACGACTGCAATGAACTTTGTGTAAGGTATTAGAAGTAAAAACTATGTTTTATAAATTGATAAGAAAGTAAACATAAAAAACAATTTAAAAAAAATTTTTTTTGTTAAAGGCAAAAGAATTTAACCCATTAAAAAAGTAACATTAACTGCAATTTAAAAAAAAAAACAACCAAATAAAGGAGAACATTAAACTGAATTAAGTAGTAAAAAAAACTACGATAAAGACAACAAACACTAAAAAGAATAAAGAATACCCCAAATTTTAGCATGTGATTAATTTTCTTTAAAAAAAAACCATACCTGATAACTTCTAATAATGGCCTGCACAGCCAAGTGATCATCAATCGTCTTAGCGTCAGGAGCAACACCGGCCGGTGCTGACATGCCAGCAAAAGCAGTCATTGGTAAAGTATTGGGCTGTATAGGAGCCAAATTTGGAGGTCCACAATAGGTGTTGCTACGGAAGTACGCATCCCAGGACTATAAAAAGAAAAAGAGATTAAATCAGTTTGAATGAGAATCGCACCTTTGGCACCTAAGGCAGCTTAGATTGCTGATATTATTTTCCTAAAACTTTATAAAAAAAGTGAGTATAGAAAATAACGAACCTTTGGAATAAAACAAAAGCAAATCCCTACCTTATATCTTCGATATTAGCTGACTAAATGCTTTCAACAAAACTATAATGTATTTTACTTAAATAAACCTCCATAACGCTTTTTCTTTAGGACGGAACAAAAAGTCGAACACCTTGACTTCATTTTAATTTTAAAAAAAATTACTTTAATACAAATTCTAATTTCTGGCATTGTAAACGAATGGGTAGTGGCTCATAATAAACGCTAAACCCAAACTCGTGCTTTAATTTTTCTATTGTATATCATCGGCCCGATCTTTTTATATTTCTATGAAATATAGCATGTAGCCTCTTCTAGGCAACCAGTGGTACAGTTTGAATGTATTTAATTTGATCATTTGAAAAAATAAGAACGAGAATTTAAGGCAATTTGTTCGATTTACAATCATCAGAAATATTCAATAGTTTAACTAACAACTATTTGCATAGTAAGTAAGTAAAGCCGTCTGATTTAATGTATTTTATACAAAAATTTCCTAACTTACCGTATGCACCGAACTAGGATCACGTAACCAAGCATTGTACATTTCTTCCACATATGAGGCCGTGGTACCGTTTGCAAACGGTTCAGCGGCAGCCGAATTGTATTTGCGTAACGCAGCCGAAGCAGCAAAAGCATTCTTGAGAACCTATTATTTATACGATAAAAATTGCGAATTGTTATTTGTTTTTTTTTTTTTTTTAATTCAATCTTAATTGTCAATGATGAAATAAATACTTACCCTTTGTTTGCTGCCTTTTAGAAGCCATGTGGCAAAATTTTGATGTGCTATTGGCGATATCGCCAATGTGAAGGCTGTATTTGCTCTATGCATTTTGTGAATTTGAATTAGATTTTACCCTAAAAAATTAAGAAGAGTTTATATATAAAATGTTTTTTTTTTTTTTTTTTTAAATTTATTAATTATTCCAGTTCTTTAATATTTGTTTTTAGACACTTTTCACTAATCATATCAATAGTTAATAAGAATGGAAACTCGACATATAGTTCTTTAAAAGTAATTTTCTACGGTTTGTTTTAGTAATAAATTCATTACAATGCAGTTGTAAACTCATTAAGTTTTATTTTGTAATATTTAACGTCATTCGTAAATTACTTGACACTCGGTTTCAGTTTTTCATTAACAGGCGGCATACTTCTTATTAATTGATAAAGTAACTAAAGTACATCAATAAAATAGTATCGAGGTATCTGAAAATTAAATCGATACACAGACTGATAACACATAACAAAATTGTTAAAAATTTCTCAAGTCTCACATATGGATTGAAGTCAAACCGAGTCTCTTAATACTCAACACTAGGATTGCGTATGAAATTTGATTCGAAGATAAAGCAAAGATTTATCTATTCATTTGATATAAATCAGATGTAGAAATTTAAACCTGACCAGTTTTTCTAAGAGATGACGTTCCTTTCTTTGTGATCATTTGTCAAATGACTTTTTGTTATGAAAGTAAATACCATCTTCGAGTTTTATGCATCAGTGTAACTTATCCAACAAAGTATACGTAATGCTGTTTCTTTCCCGGTTTGATTCAACTGGGTGTGAAGTGTTAGAAGTTACTTCGATCAATTAAAATTAACGAACTTAGGCGCAATATGTCAAAAGTCATTTTTCAACATTACAACCTTGCCGCAAAACTGAATCGGAAAATCTTAGCAGCTGGAACTGGAATGTAATACCATTCACGTGTGCATTCTCCAGACACAACACCTTTTAATTAATAGTGTTTTCAATCGTTAAGTCTGTTGAAGATAAGCCTCTGTTTTTATGAAAAAAAAGTGCTCATGATCTAGTAACTAAAAAGTGTGATTATTATGTCGACATATCCGACATTCCCAGGGCGCTAGACAATACTTTGATTATAATTGGCCTTTAGCTATGGTAAATACTCGATCGGTAAAGGTATCACACTTACTGATTGGGCACACACTTCCCATATCTTATCCCCTCTTCCTCAATTTCTTCTGCCTGGCCATTACCGTATAGGAGGCATAAGAGACGGGTCTTAAGAAAAAATTTCTATACATAATATATTGTATATCGTATCATGCATATCGCACATATAACTGGAATTATATTTCTCTACGATTTGTAAGTAAACTCAAAGGCGTTTATTGAAACCGTTTGTTTGGCGAACGGATGGTCCTATTTATATAAATTTTCGAAATTAATATATTGCATTACGAATAATGTTAAACCGCAACGACCATTTTGAGATGTAATTTAAGAAGAAAAAATTACCAGTTGTAGTAATTTTTTTCTGGATCCATTCAGTGATTTAGCAGCTTTTCGAACCTTATTTGATTAAGAGTGATAAGAAAAAAATTGAAGATAAAATTCTTTCTTGCGGATAAAATTTTAGAGTTTTAATTTTGATTTTAACAGGCAAACGAACAAGAGGCATAATTGCGAATTCGACTCCGTTGTTAAGGTGTTGATGAGGTGCATATAAATATTATGAGATCTCCGAAGAGTATTGAGATACGAGTTACATCGATTTGAAAAATCTAATACAACTCCATTTTAATGGGTACAAAATCAACCAAGAATCCCTGTGTTTATCACCGAGTTAACTGCAATGTGTATTAGAAATCTTTCTACAATCTATATGTTTAGTTATTTTCATGAAAAGTGAAACGAATTATATTTATTTTAAAAGAATTAAATTTTTTAATTCATACAAAAAGCATTTTATATACAGAAAGAGCAAAATTGTCTGTAGAGTCGTTGACGTAAGGCGTTTAAATTCAAATAAATAAATAAAATAAATATATTGAGTTTGCCGGCCGATCTATCTGTCCGCATATATTTGCATAGACATTTAGTTAACGTAATTGTTATAAGCTTGCATGGAAGGTAATAATAAATATAAATTTCAACAGAATAAAAGTTACGTAAGACTTCATATGAATTTCTAGTAAGCATTCCCTGTTTTTTAGATGAATAGATTACCGAGAATATCCGTCCATCTGTTATAATGTCAGCCGAATTCTCACGACCTTAATAGTTGAAATATATAGAAAAATATATAGAAAAATTAACTCTTGTATATTTTACGAAATGCAAAATAGGAATTTTCATATATAATATATCCCTAACAGTTTAGTACGTATAACCAACCAAGCCACACCATTTCTGTTAGAAGTAATCAATTAATTAAAACACTATTCGCATTAAATTCACCATAGAATAATAATTAAATAAATAAATAAAAAAAAAAAAATGACAGCTTACCAAACGCCTGCCTATACAACTGTCTGCTTGCTTGTCTAACTTTACTACAATAGTTTTATTGATATTCAATAAAATGTTTTTATTTCAATTTGACTTTCGACTAGAGTCATTGGGATTACTATAAATAAAAGGCCATTGACGTCATTTTTTATTTATTTATTTAATTTTTTTTTTCAAACGAATAGATTTCAAGATTAGTGCGTGATATAAACGTATTTCTTATGAAAATTGAGTCATCGAATTTAACTTTTTTAAGTCAATTACTTGTTTTTTCACTTTTTTTCAAACCAAACTGGTTGCAAAAATTGAGAGTTCGTTTACATTTACAGCAACTTTGTAAGAAGTCTCAGCGTCTTTCACTTTTTCTACCCAGCACCAAAGGACGCGTGTATATTAATTTTGTCATTTTGTTTACAACACCCAGAAGGAAACTTCAGAGATTCCATAAAGTATATTTTGATCAGCATCAAATTTGGAATCGATCTAAGCAATGTACGTCTGTCCGTTTGTGTTAAACATCCTTCTACATCGGCTTCAAATTTTCAATTAACAGTTACATTGGAAATTCTTGTTCTTGCACGCAGGTTGTTATTGAAATTTGTTCAAATCAATTAAAGGACATGGCTACAGTACAAAGTAAATATAATCGGCGGGATTGAGGTATCAGTTTTTTGTAAAAACGTTTGTAACGTCAAGAAGGAAGCTTTAGATCCAATAAAGTGCACATATTCTTGAAAGGTATAAAAGCGGAATCCGTCCGTCCGTCCGTCTGACCAACCGTATGTCCACTTATTTACTGAATATCTGCGGTAAACAGTTTCTTGGGCAGAAAAAGTAAGATTTATGGATCAAATTTAACAAGAACACTGAAAGCTCTTGTACATTCGTTCGTACTGAAGATGAACCAAATCGGTGAAGAGACAGGCTTACAGCATAACACAAATTCTGCTTTTGACGTATTTTACTCACTATTCATAAATGGCACATTAACGATTTTCCGAATATAGCGATAGGACACAAGGCAAACGCAGAAAGCAAATGCTTATGAAAGAAATTTGGATACAATCTTGCCACGTTTGCAGCAATTCTCTAAAGCTTCGGAGAATGAAAATAAAATAAAATTGTCTTCAAAATTTTAAATTGAAACGAGTTTTTCTTAAAATCACGTTTTCGAGCTTGGCGTATTTATAGTTGGGTTTCTCAATTTTCATTCGATTGGCTTGGAATTATAATTACAGTTTAAAACTAAAATCCAATAGCGACCACAAGGTGGATTTTTTTGCGATAAAATAAAAAACAGAACTCTCCCGTTGCATACTAGAATTTAAGCCATACTTCTAGGAAAGTTTTATCGGTGTTATAGGTGCGAAATTGTGACCTGCAACGGTACACCAAGAGGCGATCAAAAACAAAAGAAAAAGGATTGTTTTGCAAAATCTGATTTTAAAATATAATGGAACAAACTTTTATATATCATAGATCAGTCACTCTTTTATTAATAAAAAATTTTCAAATTAATCCTACGATCTACGCTAGAGAAGGTTCTTTTAAACATACTATAAAAAAATTGTTTGAGTTGTTGCGTGCAGTTTTGAAAAATGGTGTTCCGCCGAAAATGGATTTAAGTTGATGAAATGTGTTATAGACGTAGTAATTGAACCCAGGACCAAAAGTGTGCTTTAAAGTTCACACTTTCGTACTCGTTCTCTTCCCTCGAAGACTGTATGCTTGAAATAGGCTTCTTTTACCGCATCCGTCGAACACGGAATCGAATGTTTTACAATTTACTTGTTCCGAAATAACTATAAATTCGACAAGAAAATGTATAATTCTACAGTCGAATTCATAATTAGCTTCGGAAACTTCATTCCAAATTTTTAATTTCTAGGCAGAATCATTGAGTATTTAAGCCGTTGTCAGACTTATGCATACTCGCTGATTGGCCTTAATGAAGCTATAGTAACGTTTTTTTTCGTTTGGAATTACTTTTAAATAAACTTAAATACTTTTTAAAATCAACAGCTAGGACTATAGACAATAACTTGCCAACAGAGATTCATAGGCAATCTGTTCGGAGCGTTTAAGTAAAATACCGAAATTTCAAACAAATTCAGAAACAATTTGCGGATAATCAATTTTTTTCCACACACTTTAGAAGATTCAAAGCGTCTCTTAAACCCAATAAAAATTCTTTTCTTTTTTTTTTTTAAATATTTAACAGTAGTGCTACCCCTTAACGCATCTAAATTAACACTAACGCGCATGAAGTTGCCAAAGTAAAACTTGAAAAGTAAGAGAGATCATGTTTAATCTATACTAAAGGCAACTGGATTTGCTGGAGTTAAGATAAAAATTTGTAATTTTATTTGAGTCTCTTCTTAATCTAATTAATAATTCGTTTTTCGAATGATTTTCGTAAATATAGCTCTAGAATATATATTCTTCTGGTCCTCAGAAGAAGTGACATGTTAAACCTTCTTTTACTTCATTTCTTCAAAGAGAAACAAATTTTAGTTTTTTAGTAATTCAAATATAAAATTTAATCATTCAAGAGCGTGTGTGTGTGTGTGTGTGTGCATATAGATAAGTGTGCTCAACAATATCTCATCCCTCGCTATCACCAACGATTCAAATCAGTATTTCACAGTCATAATTCCAAGATTAAATAAGATATAAGAATGCGGGGCAATAGTCAAAGAAATCGTTCAATTTATAATAAAAATCTGATTCACTTATTATTATTAAAGTGAAGGTTGAAAAGTTGTTTGATTGGTTTAAAGCTGAACTTTCACTTAATATAATTTAATAAATGTTGTTTAACAAAAACATTCAATGGTTGCTTTCTTGTGAGTTCTAAATTTTAAGCAATACAGATGGAAAGAACGTACCATAATTATTTTGTTTATTTTTATCGAACTTTTACGTAAGTATTGCTCGAAACTTCTTCTTAGTCTCAAATTCTTTGCAATTTTCCTTAATTACGTGCCCACAATTACAGAAAAGTGGAAGAAAAATGTTCATCTTCGAACCAGCCAGAACGCTGCCTAAGCTATCGATGCAAACAATTGATAATCGAAAGACGCCAAGCCTGGTGGCTAAATCGCATAGGCTAGTACACGCCAGTTGAGTGCTGGCATCGCAAGCGCGAACTACTTTTGTCGTATGTGATAAAGCATTCTCATGGGAAAAAATGATTTTGAGTTGCCTTTTTGTCGCCGAAGGATGGTAGTATATTAATTTTGTCATTTTTGCCTGGAACACCCAGAATTAGCTTCAAAGACCCCAAAAAGTATGTAAATTCTTAATCAGCATCAAATATAGAAATGGTTTAAATACGTCAGACTGCCCGTCAGTGCAAGGTCTGTGGTGGCCATTCTCCTGGCCGCAACAATGAAGATATCGCCCTCAACATTGGAAGTTCTCGTATGCAGTTTGGTATTGAAAATGGGTCAAAGCGGTTCCAGGTCACGTCTGCAGTATAAAATAAGCTAAACACACCTGTTTTCTAAATGTTTTACTCACTACTCATAGACTACACAATAAAAATTTCCACGGTATTCCATAAAAATAGAAAAAATTTGACCCTCATTCTTTTAAGGTATGTATGGTGGGTATGAAAGATTCGGCACACTCGAATATAATTTTCTTATTTGTTTGTTATTCGGGTCATTGTTTCAAGAGTGAACGGTTCAAATCAATCAATCAATTGCTGCTGGTAACGTATAGTATATAGTAATTACTATATAGCAACTTTTTGCGCTCGGAATACTCGAAACAAATTCGACTTTTCATCCCCAGCAATGATTCAATGCAAAATCGCTTTTCTTTTCTATCGTTCGAAAGAAAAAATTCTATTCATGAATGCTCTTCATTTGCCACAAATTTCGACATATTGAACATAACATTAAACAAATAAGGAAATTATACTCGATTGTGACCGAATTTTTTATATTTTTTATCTTAAAAAAACAAAAGAAAAAAAAAATTAAATTTTACTTTTTATATCTTCCGTTTGTTGTCTTGTCTTTATCCACAAATATTACACGACTATTACGATAAGTGGATGGAAATGTGATCGACGAAAAATTTTGACGCGCGTGTTCGATTCTCTGACTCGTAGTTTATTTTAAAAAAATTTCTGGGATAAGCGCCTGATTTCAAACGGAATAACGCTTGCACTTCACTAAGGAACAAACTACTAATTAATTTCCAGAAATAGTCTACATTATCTGTCGTTTAGTTGGTATTAATGACTAAAATTAAACTATGGACTTATTTGACTTTCCCTCGACCCGAGTTTCTGTGTTGTTCTCGAAGCTATATATTCGCTCCAAGTGAAATACAAATTAAATCCACACGAACGTTATACGGCGCATGGATTTTTTTTGTACTCGATCAGAAAACCGGTCGCTGTCGCAATCAAAGTTTGAATATAGCATCGAAGGCTGGGGGACCCAAAAGCGTGTCGTTATTTATACATTTTTACAGAAAACGTATAATAAATTGAATTTCTTTAACAAATTTTATGGATGTAGGTGTTGTTTATCGAACAATGCAGCTACATATTTATACTTGAAAATAATTTTACTCACGTGATGTGATTCCTAAGTTAATGCTATTTATATGGGAAAGTGCGCGTTTCTTATTTTTTGTTTACGTCTTGCCCTTTTATATATCAAAATAATAATATTATTATAATTATTATTATTATTATACTCTAGACTAATGAAATTAATTCTTCGAGTAGAGAGATGAGAGCACTAGCAGTTTAGGCTTTCGGCTCGTTCATGTTTTTCATTGAAGGAAAAACTCTAACGCAATGAGATATGAACCCATATGTACTGACTTGCTAAAGGCGCTTATTAACAGATCAATCATAATTGCGGCTATATCCATATATGTTTTTGCTAATTGTAGGATTTAACTTATTTTCAATAGCGTGACAACATATTGAGCAAATAAATCAAAAGAATTTAAAGAGATAGAGGTATAAAACAGCTGATCGAAAGTCATACGCCATAGAAAACAGGTTTTAAATGAACATTTAATCGAGAAAAGGAACACAAAATTTTTATTATCTTAAATATATTTCAAAATCCACAAACAACACAAATAATTTTATAATACATATATATGTCGCTATGTACATAAATAAATGTATCTACGTGAAACAAAATACACACACAACCGAATTCATATAATTATAAAGAATGCCCTCTCCTTCGACAATGACCTTGGCCTTTAAAGTACATTCAAAGAGGAACGAGAAAGACAAATATATATATATATATAAATGAACGCGTGTGCATAAAATAAAAACAAACAAAAAGGTGAGAAAAATCGATTTATTTTCATTTTTTTCTCAAGCCTCTAAATGAACAACAATAACAACCACGTTGAGAAGTAGATAAAGCAAGAAAGTAGGCAAGAAAAATCATTAATACTACCAACAGAGAGGGTAAACACAAAAACATCATTTAAATTGGAACAATTTTCTTTGCTTTGAATTTCAACCAACGAATCAACGAATTTCTAGAAAGTTTGCGCTAATTAAATTTTCAATGTTGTTAAAAAACTAAAATAACTAACCCATAGCAATTGTTACGTTATGTATACTCACTCACACGTCGTACACACACACTCTCAGGCAAGAGACATTCATTATTGTGAAATTACATAAGCAATATGAAAATTATAAATATTTCTCAACAGAACTTCTAAATTTAGGAAAAATTGCTAAAGATAAGTTGTCATTACATGAGCAAAATTTTTACGGAATTTTCACAAAAAATTTTTTAAAATTAATAAACAAATTATGTAATCGCTGGTAAGTAAAAATTATTATTTAATGCATTCCAACCACTTTTTCACTGCTTAAAATGGGGGAATTTTTCTATCTTCTATTTGTGTTTTTATTTCTAAATATAAAACAATACCTTTTTGTTATAATTTAATAAATGTTATGACCTCGACGCGTTTTATATTTTTTCTTTTTTATTATTATTATTATTAAACGAAACAAGTAAGAAAATCGATGTGAACGTTGAGAGCGCTACGCGTCGACTAAAAAATATCTTAAAGAATATTTCATTAAGCTAAATCGTAAATACGAAAGAAAAACAAAAAGCAATACGTCAGCATTTTTGCAAATTAAATTTGAAAAGAGAGAGATGAAAAATAATATATATAAAAATAAATAAACATTCAAAAGAAAGAGATATAATAAAAAATCTCTATATTTTAACAAACGAATTCAATGAGCATAAAAAATAATAAAGCAAAAAAAAAAAAGCGAAAGCAATCCATCTAGATCGAACTTTCTGACACCCACAGCCGGTTTCTTTTTGTGCTCTCCTTTTTTTTTTTAATATGTAGATTTTCATTGGACGACCCATGTTCGTTCATTTTCGAATTATGACATGTGGCATTTGTTCTAATTGCCTTTGACGTTTCATTTTGCCAAAGTCTATCTTAATGTTCGAAGAGTAAACGCTTTAACAACGTTTCAAAATTATGCAAAGTTTTTTTTACTTAAATCTTACATTTGATCACGCGAGGAATTATATTCAACTCTATAGCTAATATCAGTTCACGAACAACTAAACTAAATCTCTTGAAAAATTTCGAATCAAAATTCCTAATCCTATAAGGGGGGTTCCTCGTCAATAGAATAGAAAAAGAGTTGCACAAAAAGTGTAAACAACTTTACACTGTACAAAACTCACAGACGAACAAACAAGCTGAGTGAGAGTTTTCCACAATTCACGTTAATCAAAATGATACATCATTTATGGTCACATTATGTGTTAGAAATATATTTGAAAAATCTGATATATTGCGTGAGACATTATAAAAAGTGCAATTTTTGGCACACGACGCTTATGGAGTGTTAGTTAAATTCAAGTTTTCGTTATTACATCTTTCTATATTAAATAATATACACTCTAAAACTTGACTTTAAGGATATTCCCTCAATTTATAATTCTTGCAACCGAAAACTCAAATGAAAGGAAACAATTATTTATCTTCGAATCTGTTATTGAACCTTAAATATCGGAAGAATATTAAAAACTCTTTCATAGTAAATAGCTTGCAACAATTGCAATAATGCGCTAAATACTAAACGAGAAGTTTAACATGCCATCATCATCATAAACTTGAAAAATATAAATTCAATTTGAATGTTTACATTAAAAATGTAAAGAAAACAAAAACAACAAAAATGAAAGTAAACAGGAAAGGTCCAGATAACAGAAAATGAAATATGAGTAGAATTTTATTCATCTTTCACGTGAAATTCTTTAAGAAACCTTGAGTTATACAATGAGTTGTAGACACGAATGGGTGGTTTTAAACTAATTGTCTATGTTAGCTTAAAATTTCAGAACACAATCCAGATTGTTGATTCCTTTGGAGACTCAAAAGCAAATAATTATAGTTTTCTTAAAATCTCTTATGTCCATATTTCAATGAATTAGAAACATTAAGACAAATTAAGTATACATTTTACTAGTAAAGTGAATACAACCGCGCAATCTAGATTAATAAACATGGCATTAATGGCATTTACTTTCGATCGCCGCGTGTTTAGCCGACATGTTTTAACAATTAGTAATTAATGATAGGAAACTATACATATAATCTAACGGAGCTGAGTAATTATTTTACTTATTTGTAAAACAGGAGCATAAAGAAACCACAGTTTCACCGAATCGCTATCGCACCTTATCTTCGTTTCAATTTAAAAAATTTTTGTTAAACAAAAAAAAATACATTCTAATGTTAATATTACAACGGAAACTTGTAAGAAATTTAAGGAATATGTATAAAAATTTCTTATTTAAATTCGAAATATATTCAAATATTTTTATGGTAAATATTTTGCAAAGAATTTCATGAAATTTTCAATACCAAAATCCGTTTTGTTAAGTCTATAAACATGCATTAGGGACCTTCCAAAACGTCCAAATTCTTGATCAGCTTAAAACTATGGAGAAACTTAGCAATATTCCACTATTCTCACTATTGTTGGTAGGCTAACTAAGGATTTTGTGACACGAAAAAAAAACATATATATATCTTTGTTTCATAACTAGTGATACAGTTCAATGAAGGACGTAATCTTCCCATAATATACAGGGACCTTGATCTATAACTGCTCCAACTAATTTTCAAGGCTATCGAAACGTTCTGCGCAAAAGTTTATAAATTATTAAAGAACATATTTTAGAATTTATTAAATTTGCTACACTTTGTCATCTATTGCCGATATGTTATAATACAGATAACATTCAATATCAAATTTGGCTCAATGAAAATCAAGCATATATTTTTAATTTTCAATCTTAAATTCTAAGGTATTGAACATTTCTCAAATAACTATTATGAAATAATACGTCTTTATTTGATGATCGCCGACTGTATATATATATATATTGAGGCGTGTTATATATATGACAAAATTTACATAAGCGCGTTGCATACCGTGCTGTGTATATCAATATTAAATCTGTCTAATTGAAATGTACAAAGTCTAAGAAAATTATTATAGAACTATTTCGTTACTAACTTTGACAGGGTTTTGTTTAAGTGTGACGTAGTAAATTTGTATTAATCAATTAATGGACGTTATCGCTACACAATCTTTATAAGCACCGGTACTATTTCGTTTACTCTTCTCTATTACTTTTATCATTACTTATAGAATTAAACATCATCATCGATTATTAATTTTGTATATTAATATTTATTTATAAGAACACATCTATGATATAAAAATTTTTACTTAATTAATATGCGATCTTTTTCGCATTGCGAAACTTAATCAAGAAGTCAAATTTGGTCAAGTACTGTTATGGTAGATTTTTTTTACTCTTCTATTAATTTGAACTAGAAGTATTAAAGTGTTAAATGCGAGAATGGAAGTATATCATCCATTTCGGTGGCCGTAATCAGAAATACAAAAATATGCTGAATAATTTGTACATATTCTTGTGTGTTTGTGTGATTGTTGTACGATCCTGAATCGATTTATCTACTCAAGTGTGTTACGCCACTTATTTGACATTTATTACTGCAACTGTATACTTTTTCTTGATTTTTATAAATCTTTATACATAACGTATTTAAAAACGCTTAAAAATAAAGTTTAACTATGTTTTCATCATACATTTTTAAAATGCTATTAAATCGAGCTTAAACTTGAGTACTTAATAAGTTTCTTTAAAAATAAAAGTGTGAATATGTGTTCAAATCAATTTTCTTATATTTGATGATGAACTGGTTTCAAAAATGTTGATTTAAGTTTTTATCTTTCTTTTATTTGAATTCACAATTAATTAACTAATTATTGCTAAATCTATTTCCTTACTAAAGTAGTTGATATTTTCCATTTAATCAAAGGAAATCAAAAAAAGGGCCAGGTAAAGTTAAGACACTCCCCAATCTCCCCAATTTTTCGAATATGAACATTAAGATATCCGCAGACGTTTCGAAACAAGTAAAGTTTTACCACTACGTGTCCTTTTTTAGGACTTAAGCTAAATTTTTGCACCAGTTCCCATAAATACAATTATAACCCGTAAAACGCGCAATGAATCCATGGATCAAAGTCGATCTAGCTAGAAATATAAATTGCCAACAGTACCCTCGCTATCTGACCTAGAAAATTGACAATTTTTCTTATGCAATCTTAAGTTTTAGTTATGTATAGTATTTTTCTTTTTTGTAATTATTGTTTGATAAGCTAAACGAGACAATACGGTTTGCAAAATTTTTATCTTTTCGTTCAATAAAGATTTTATTGTGCGTTATGCATGAAACAGAAAGCAACGAAACGAAACGATTGAATGTAACTAATTGAGAAAAAGTTTCTGCTTGCTTTGCAGAGATTATGGAATTTAGTAGAGAAAGAAAAAGACAGACGAGCCCCCAATATTTTATAGCACTTTTTTATAAGAAAACGTTAAGTTGTGTGAGAATTAAAACAACAATATAATGCAATGCAGTGAAAAGCAAGAGAAGAGCTAAGAATTCCAGAAACAAAGAGAGCGAGAGTACTGCAATTATCAGACCAAATAAATGTAAAGAAAACTGTAGAGCGGCTTAAGGCCAAGCCTCCAAGGTGATAAAGACCGGATCTTTTTTTTTTTTTTAATTAACTACAAACGTGGTCGAAGGCGGCTTTAAAAATGCGCAAGCATGTCTATATAATTGTAAATTAGAAAGGAAATATTTAATGACTCAGTCATATGTCCGGAACACACAACAGCTATATGAATAGATACAACGGATGCAGTTCAATCTCCCTCCATGAATTGCGTCATTCTCTTTCGTAAAATTAATGAAACAATTAAAATGTGTTAATCTCAATAACTTTAGACATTTGTGAATCGGATTAAGTTTTGCGCCTGTCTGTTGTTTTCACATCTACACACGCATGCACTTTTTGTTACACGAATTTGCAAATTTTTCTGAAAGCGTGGTTATATAAATTAAGTTTATACAAAAAAGAAAGGGACTCCAATAAGATTTTATGAGTGCACAAATTTCAAAGAGAAATATTTACCACTCTTATAAGAATAAAAATTCGTATTACACAACCTTAGCTTTTTTCACACACAAACGTCACTTGACTTGATTTAATAGTTTTTATTAAAATATCTTCTATGAATTTTTCAGTATAAGAAAGTATTCGAGACTTTTGTCGTTTCCCGTCTTTGAAAATTTTTTTATAAATTTTATAGTTTTTTTACAGATTTTACCTGAAAACGTCGAATAGTAATCACTTCAATCACTTTACCTCCTCTTTTGCAACAAATAAATGCTACTAGTGTTGCCAACGTTACTAACGCTACAAATGTATTAGTGCTGCAGCTGTAAATTGTTCTAAATGGGGAAAATTACTGATAAAAGTAGGTGTTTAAATTTAATGTAATTTTAGTACAGTTAACAAAAACTCAAAATTTTCCATATATTGTTTTAAACAATAACATTGTTATTGTGTAAACAGTTTAAAAATGTTGAATAGGACGTGAACAAAATTCGAGATTAGTTATATATAGAAGTTCATTAATAGCAAACATATTCTGCATAGGCAATGCCAAATTGATATTTTTAGTTAAAATAGTTTGCTTTTCGAAAACTGAAAATCAAGCTACGAGCTATTTTCTGCTCGTGAATTAATAAATTAGTAAATTAAATAGAGTTTGTTCTTTCATTTATTTTTTTTTTATTTTATTTTTTTTATATTTTTAATTATTTTACTTGAACAGACTTAAGTTTGTCTTAAATATTTAACAGTATCGTCTTACTTTTTTTGCTTTAAATAAAGGAAACTACAAGAAAACAGAAAATCCCTTTAGAAATGTACAGCATGCAGTCAAGCGTACACGCTGTATCAGAAAAACCGGGAGTGTACATTGAAACCTAAAAAATCATAATAAGTTGTTTAAAAATTATCGATAGGTGGTGCTTCAGCTTTGGCAATAAATTTAATAAGGTATACTGTTAAATAGGTCATTAGTAGTTTTCTGGTCTAATTCTAAGTTTCGCTTGGAGAGTGAGTATTTGCAATGTATTTTACAGTGAGTATCTTGCAATGTCTTAACTTACAAAATATTGATCCAAACTCATCAAGATTCTGAGAAGTGGTAATCTAACTTTAGTATTTATATTAAGGTATTTAAGCCAGAAGAATCGGATTTTTAACGCATCCTTTATTCTCTTCAAAAAACATTGTCCTTTGGCATCGTAATTATATCAATGTCGTCTTTAAATAGTCTATATAATACATAATTTAAATGATAAATAACAGAAGTAAAGGATCTACGATATTCAATATTCAAACGGAAACTTTTATCAACCGTTAATCTCAAAACATAAGCAATGAACTCTTTAATATGCTGATAATAATCGCAGTCATACGTTCAGGTAAAGAAAAGTATGTATTAAACCCAATAAATATTAGGTTCACAAAGCTTTTTTACAAGGACTATTTTATGGTCTGCTTAATGGAAAAAATGCTTTTTCGTTAACGTTAGTTACTTATCGATTCGTTGTGTGTTTATAAATTGCTATTCATCATTATTGCTTGGACTGATTGTTTATGCAACTTGTTTTAGACATCGATTTAAAACTAGATACGTTCAGTTGCAGTTATGTATTCATGTATATGATCAGTAAATGACCGACCATCGATTGCTGCAAAATAAAAATAAAAATGCTGCCTTGCATATAATTATGGTGCGAGTAGCTAAACAGGTAACAACGTAACAACACATTCGCAAAGAAAGTGAATACATATGCACAGCAATATACTTCGTTGTTTGTCTATCCGCACGCAGGAAAAACAAGAAAGAAATTATATTCGGTTTGGGCCGAATTTTTTTAAACCCAGCAATTGTTTATTTCGATTGGTTTTTTATTTTTTTTTTTTTTTAAATAAAAGAACTTAAAAATATCTGGCGATAAAAAACACATAACGTGATATTTAAACTTCAAGATTCTAATATAACTGATATGAGAGCACAAAAATGCTGCTGCACCTTAACTAATGATATAGTATAAAATATTCAAAGCCTAACATATAAACGAAGATGGCATAACATATCTCCAGTGCGATTAAATAAGTGGACTCGTAAAAATTATATAAATATCTGCTTTTCAGATTTTTCTTTACTGTCAACGGTGCCATTAAACTCACTTTTCATCTGGTCATGATGATAGTAAAATGCTTGAACTCGCAATGAATTTTGCTCGTTTGAATTGACGTTTGAGTTCGTTAATGGTTTTAACAGGAAAGAATAAATCGGTTACGAAATTCAGCCTGATTAGAAGTAAATATGCAGTCTGTAGAACTATGAAGCATTATGACAAACTTAATATACCCCATTCTGATGGACATAAAAAATCTTTTTGCTGAACTTGAAATCTCGCGATGATGACTTTGGAAAAATGTGTAAAATTTCATTTTCATTCGTTATAAAACATTAGAGTAAAGAAGTCGTTTAGTAACGCTTTTCATTTTTACTTACTTTATTTCATTTTTCTTTTATTTTCGTTGCGTACGTTCTTCACAGTCTCAGAAAATTTCGTTAAAATGAAAATTATACAATTTTCATTTATTTACATAACAGTTATATTAATTGTTGGATACTTTTGCATTCAAGTACAAAGTTTCAATTATCGTTACGATAAAGTATGAATTTTGTAATTTGATTCTTTTGTTCGCTTAAGTGTTTATTGTTTATAAATTTTCTTTCAACTCTTAAGAAAACGAAGTGCTTAAATCCTCCACGTACAGCTAGACGTGTTGAGAATCACATTAAAGGTTGCCAAGAAGAGGTTAAAACTAAACTTATCCAAGGTAACGCTAAAGCTTCAAATGCCAATGCAATTAAAGGAAATAATTTTTGTGAATTATTTTATTTTACATCTTTTGCAGAAGCTTTTAAAATACTTAAAAATGAAGTTGCTCAGGCGCAAGCTCCAATAAATAATCATGATGATGATGATGATGGCTTGGTGTATATGGAAACATTGGATTCGGTAATGAAGAATGAAGACAATTTTTGGCCACATGATACAAACGAAGGATACGAAGAGGGAGAAGAAGAAGAAAGCGTGCAAGACAATTTTGGTTACATATCATATCAAAATACGCCACATAGACGCATGGCTCGTTTAATACAACGCATAGGCCGTGTGGATGATATATCAAATGGTATTTATCATCCCACTTTAGTGCCCTTCGAAGATAAACGCATAGCCGGGGTAAGTATTAATCTTAACATTTATGGAATTATTTCAAATAACAAAAGCAAGATTACGGTTGGTCGATCTAAACGACAACCTTAATCTTACGCTCAAGGTCTTTTTTCAATTTTAAAATTTTCTTAAGCAAATATTATTTTTCATTCATAATTTTTATCTAAAATCTTGAAAATGCAAAACAAAAATTATTCGACTAATTATGATAATTAATTAAACAAAAATCATCAAAAAAAAATGCATAGAAAATTTTCAGCCGGCTTAAACCGAATCTTTTCACACCCATCACTGGCTTGTCCACTCATATTTGATTATAAGATGAAATGAAGATATGTTCGTCAGATATAGCGTTTATCGTATATTACTTAATACGTTTCGTATATCGTATTGTTGCACGATTTTACAAGACCCGTACACTTCGTGTGTATCGATTATCATATGTTTGAACGATTTAACAACACCTTATCTTTTAATATTACATAGTCCTTGGTGATTGTCGGTGAATTCTTGGATCGATAAAGTTGATCTTGGAGTTTCATATGAATATTTACTTAATGAAAAATTTATTGCACTCAGCTTGTAATTAACTCTAAATTAAAAGCTCTGACGTTTCAAGAACATAGTTGAAGTTGCAGGAGAAATTTATTTGGTAAATGTGAATGCGTGATTCTAAGAACTGAATTCTACGATTTTCGAATTTAATCTGACCATACCAGTGAGAGAAAACTTCAGACTAAATTTGTTTTTTTGTGCAAAGTTCAAATAAAGATTTTCGAGGCAGGGCGGACAAACAGATACATCTAAATCAATATCGGTCTTCTGGTTGATCAAGATTACCATATGGGTATATTATAAACCTTTTTCTTGCATTGCAAATATTCGTCAAAATCTATCATGTTCCTGTGGCTGTAAAAAAAAAAATTAAACAAATTTTGAAGGAGTTTATAGTCATCTTTAGACAAATCTCTCTCTTGGAAACTTATTACCTCAAGCGAATGTGGGAAAAAGGAAAATTATTTGCTAATGTTTCAGTTAATATTAATAAACATTTGTAGCAAATTTCATATTGATATGTTGCAAGTTACAGTTATATTTGGCGATGTATACTATTTGTTATTTTCGTTTGGACGATTTATGGCATTTAATTACGAACGTTTCAGTTTTTTATCTCAATGTTCCAACAACAACAGGACATAGAAGTCAGGGCGGACACATAAAGATCGATAAGTCGTTAAATTCAAATTTCAAAATTTCAATTATATATTTTAAAACAGAGATCTTTACAACCGTAATAACAAATTTAATATGCATTCCGTAGTGTTTCAGTGGTGGTGGGTAAAGAAATATTCATAATTAACCATGAAAACTAACTATAAACATAGATCTATAATCTTGGCATCATTTTGCGCAAACATTACAAATGATTGCATTGCATTGTTAAGTCAAATTTTTAGCTTAACTTATGAAATGAAATAGGAATTTCAGAGGAAAAAATTGAAAGGCTTTCAACTTTTTTTCATTTAATTCTTGAAGTCTGAATTATAAAATTTTTCATTAATGAAAACTAAAAAGATTTTTCAGTTTGAATGCAGAAAAAAAAAAAAACAAAAAAGAATAGTATTTGTATTCAAATGTAAAAAACGTCGAGTAATTAAACTCAATGGCATTTGAATACCTTATCAACCACCCGCAAACAATAAAAATGAAAACATAAAATTTTGTTAACAATTAAATTAGAAAAAAAAAATGTCTAGTGAACAAGAAGAATCGACAAAACCATGCACAAAAAATGTAAATTTTAAAAATTATTACAAAAAGTCAAACATATACAACAACACAAAGTCAAGGTAAATGATTAAATCAAATGCCTTTAAGTGCGTACATAGAGAAATAAAATTATAAACATAAATAGAAACATATTTAAATATGTTCTTAAAGCTTAATTTTTATTTGAATTAATTTTACATATGTTTTATATATATTTTTTTTTTTAGTCCAAGAATTTATTTCAATCAATAATAATATTAATAATATTATTTTTAATTTTCTATATTATAAAATAATTTTTTTTTAAACTTTTGTGTCAACTTTTATATCCGCTGCACAATGTATTTGAAGTCGGGTAAGTGAAGTTGAAAGACATTTTAAGATCTTATAAATAATACATCGTCAGTTCGACTTAAAAAGGTCAACGAAAAGAAATGTAAATTGAAGGCTCGTAAATTTAATTGAGCAGTTCGTTGGAAATAGAAAGACGTTTTCAATAAACTTGTACACCATGCAAACGGACCTAAAAATTAGAAAGAACAGTTTGAAATATGTTTATTATTACCATTCAAAACGATATATAAGTTAGCTCTTTGATGTCTGTAGTTACAAATTTTTTAAAATGAATATCCGTGAACAGTAATTAATGATATTCGCTATAAAAGATAAGAAAAAAATGTCATATTCAATTTCAATCTAATCTTTCGACGCAAATCGATAGTATTCTGTAAGATAAAACGAAGATTGATTGGCTCGATATTTATTGAATTTTTTTTTTTTCACATATGTGAACAAACATAGAGATGGTTGGGCCGAAACAAGTGAGGAAAGGAGTATAGGATGCAGATACCGCATGGAAAATGTATGTCATACATCGACAGCTATTATGTCTTTACCGATAAAGCGTTTATTTTCGCTACGGTCATTGAGATATATATGTTTGATGGATAAAATAATATGAACATTATGCGATATAATGCCATTTTGTTGCATGCTGGCAACACTGTTACCGTCTAAATAATGCGACGCGTATGTATTGTACATTTTATGCGTCAAATCTTGTAGGTTATTTTTCAGTGCGTTAAACGACGGTTAAAACAAGCGATCAATGGAATGTGTGATTCCTCAGACTTGGAAGGACGGCAAGTCTTTGGTGATCGGTTAGCGAGAGTGTCTGTGACAAAAACACCTGAACAACTGTTCAACTGGACTGTGCTTTACAAACGACGGTATCCATGGTAACCCAGAGAAGGAATAGTGAGCGAAACCCAAAGTTAACTGACAGAAACTGACGAACATTAAAAAGAATTGTGGTCAGACACGATAAAACTAACGCTATAAAAGTGATAGTAGAACTAAACACTCATGAGAGTAATACTGTTTCGACAAAACCAGTACGGCGGAAGCTATGATATGGACTGCCTGCTTGCTATGGTCAAGCATGGGAGACCGTTATTGTTCGACCGGTTATATCATGATTTTCAACTGATCGTACCGTTTTGTATGTCGTGCGTATTCGAATAATATTTTAATAAAACTTAACAGCACTTTATAGGTAATTGTGCGCTTAATTCTGAAGAGAACAAAATTTCTCAAAATGTTACGAAAGTAATAAAAGCAAATAAAGATTTGCGATGCTTTAGCTCTCGTTGTCATAAAATAAACGCGTCTTGTCCAGCTAGAAATGAACAAAAAACTTTGCAGGAAATTCCATCCAAAAGGATTAATAAAAATATCAGGGTGACTTGTTTTCAGAATGTTTATAAACAAATTATTCCCTTAAGGCAAAGAGAGTTGAATCGTATATTTGAAGGGAAATGTTGATTAAATGTGTGCGAGTTGAATAAAGTAACGGGTTGTGAAATATTGAAACCTTAATGTCTACAAAGAAATTTATTTTCAATTTTGTAAGTGGTCATCTGTAAGTAGTGTTCTAAATAAGTTCTACACCAACACGGTCCGTATCCCTAGATCGCAAAAAGGCTTAGATTTTGTATTTAAAATTTCTTTATTAACGAAGTAATATTTACAATCACAACAACAATTTATTAAAAGGAACTATTTCGTTAACGCTTAGCTGCTTCTCAAATAGTTTTAATCAACTCCAGTATTTTAAGCAAAATCCTGTGCTTGGAAATCTTACGAATATCACAAACGTTGCGTTCTTTCCGTCTGTGTCTGCTAACACTTTGCTAGTGGATTTCCCGGCGTAGTTTTATTAATCCCATCACCTGTTCGATTTCGCGGGAATTCTTTGTCAATCTTTGCTTTTATTGACAGCTGCAAATGTGCCTTTTTATGACCGCGACACGTATCATATTAAAAGAAATTTCCTCTTTCAGAGATTTGATCAAATTTGTTGTAGTTGTATTTTGTCAGTTTGTGATTTTCGTAACAATATTAACATTAAAATAATTTTTCATTCTAATACACTTTCTAAGGTGACCGATGAATATAGGTTTTCAAGGGATTTAATGTAACTTCTGTGATGGGTATAATAAAATGAAGGTGAAGGTAAGTACGTTCTTTATACTCATGGCAGGGACTAGAGTTCTGAAATGCATGCAAATCGTCAACGATTCAATTGAATGATAAATTGATGATCAATCCATTAAGTCGTGATTACGGCGGCAAAATTTTATTTAGAGCAACCTTTCGTCAGATCAAATTGAAAAGTGGGCTATAGATTCACCTGCATGGCATGGGAAATTAAAAAATTTCCCCCTGGTGTTGGTTGGCTTGTTAGATAATTTTTCCTTACGCTATTACGAATGTTCGCGTTATGTGACACGTGGTTGTTCTACGATAGCTTATATGTATTAAATAACATCATAACATTTATGATGATTGTATTATCATATATGCGAATGTAATGACACTTTGCGTTTAGAATATGGTAGTTAATGTCAAAAAAAAAAAAAAAAAAAACCCAACGCAAATATTTGTTTAGAAGTATACTTATTTTGTATAAAATGTTTTTCTTTTCTTTCCTAGTGCCTGTTGCATTGCGTCTATGCGAAAAATAACGCCATTGATAAAATGGGTTGGCCCACTTTGGATGGCTTGGTCGATTTTTATTCGGAAGGTGTTAACGAACATGGCTTCTTTATGGCTACTTTGCGTTCGGTTAATTTATGTTTAAGAGCTGTTACCAATAAATACCATGTTGACCGTCATAAATTGCCTGAAAAAGGTGAAAGTTGTGATTTAGCTTTCGATGTATTTGATTGCATATCAGATCAAATAACCGGCTATTGTATGGATCATTATAAACCATAAATATACCACCATATATTATAAATATTTATTGATTTTGTAAGAAATATGGTTTAAAATAAAATAAAAATATATATCTTTGTATACCAATAAGATTTTAATTGTTCAAATGCGTTTCATTAAAACAGAATTTCGCTAAAACGGCAAAGGAAGACAGAGTTTAAATAAATAGTTTTTGAATTTTGAATGATGCTAACTACCAAGTCGCTCTATGAATTACTTTGGTTGCAATGGTTCTGTTGTAGTTTCTTTTCTATTTCTTAATATCGTCTTAAAAATTCATATTTCGTATTTGGAAAAATTTTTCAAAATGCTTGATAAACAGTTGAGCATATAAGTGAACGACTTTATTGAAAAAAGATCGTGAAATGGTTAAATATTTAGTTCGCTTCAATTGGATATTAAAGCCATTTCCATAAGGCGTGTTGATAATTGTCATTTTATCTTAGAGATCATCTTAAATCTTTAATTCGCTTATCTTATTCTGATTAATGTTTTAATCCTCGAGGTTTTTAGTAGCTCGTTTCGCTTGGAGTGAACCTAATATTCCTCATTTATTCACTTATTATTCAACCCGGTTAATTTGACGAATCAAGCTCAATGGATACATGGCAATTAAATTATATGCTTTTATATGACTTCTTGTGTTTTCTAAAAAAACTCAAGTTAGCACATCATGAATGGATTTGAAACTATTAAAGTCATAAAAGTAATTTGGAAGAAAACCTCGCATCCGATTAAGAAAAATTTATTAAAAATTATATGATAAATAGATTTAGTATTGGAAGATTGCGGCAAGTGGAACTTAATTGTTAGATGATAGAACTAGAAATGCTATAATTTCGAAAATTTCCGTTACTTTTTCAGGTACTCTATATAACAATACAGTAAGAGCCTAGAAAAACGCGTATTTTTAACAATTTTTTTTTTTTTTTTTTTTTTGATAGAAGAAAAGATTATAGAATAATAATGATAACATTCGGAGAAGAGTTTAATAAGCATATGCTTATCTAACGTTAAAACAAATTAATTTTGAAAATTGTTAGAAAATGATAACATCGGAGTCATTCTTGCGAGAAACCTTTAAAGCAGAAAAGACAAAGACACAATCTTTTATTAACAAAAAACGTTGATATCAACTTGCTGAACATTATCTACGGTATTATACGGGAAAACGATATTTTAAAAATATTATTGAGAATCGTAATGAAAAGAACGAACCTTGTAGGAATTGTGTTTAAAATTTTGAGACGCTTTATGTTATAGATATGTTTTTTATTTTAATAAATTTTTTATTCTATTTTTGCATTAGTCTACAATCCCCGAATCATAAACATACTCTACCAAATTCAAACTATTTGTCTTATTTTCTTTCCTCGAAGATTTTGTAACCGAAAGTTCCTCTTTTACCACATCTATCAAAGATAGAATCGCAAGTTTTACACTTTACGCCAAGCGAAATGATAAAGAAAAAGGGAAGAAGACTAATTCATAATAAAATCCCAAAAATCTAATACTAAGTTTCTAATTTCTTGACATAAGCAATGGCTACTTTTGAATCGCTCAGTTAGTCTCATATACCTATACAACGATCGTGTTGATGAAGCTAAACTTATGTGTCTTTGTTTGGAAACGCCTTTAAATGAATATGAATACTTTTTTTATCTCTTTCTATCTCTTAGGTGTTGCTTCGCAACAAGCATTCTTTTGAAGCCAGTCTTTCTAAAGCGCTTAAGGAAAAGGTCGAAATTTCACAAGGAAGAAATCACTTTCATATAATGGATTTTTTCCTACATATTCTAGAAGGTTTACAGTGTTTTTTTTTTTAAAAAATTGCTCTGAAAAATTTAGAATGTTTCTACTTTTTAAATAGCACATTAATATTTAGCGGATATATTATTATGTAGCACAAACACTATAGCCCAACTAATCCTATACAGTTTTCTCTTATAAAAATAGAAAGATGGTTACATATATAACAACAATGAAGAAATTGCATACAATTTAAATCGAATACTTTCGATAATTTCGTAGAAATTGCAAGCAAAGTAATAATAATGATGATAATTCCTATAAACAAAGTGATGACATAACAACACACAAAACTTACACACAACATACATACGTTTACTATTATTATACTAATGCCAGACTAATGAAATTAATTCTCCAGACTAGAGAGATGAAGAGCACAATAGCGGCATAGGCTATCGGCTCTTTAATATTTTCTCATTTATTGGCTATGAAAAAAAATTTAACGCATTGAGTTCTTGAGCTCAAGTGTATTGACTTGATAGGGGCGCTTCTTAACAATTCAGCCAGAATTGCGGCTTTAGCATACCTTTAATGAATATAAAAGCCACCCGTTTATGTAAAAACATATAAGGAGAAATCTAGTACATAAACATTAATAAGCGATAAGTTCTTACTTTTCATATTTTTCGTACTAATATAAGCGAATCCTCAAACTGATTTCTTAAGTTATTGAACTCAAGTTGTGATACCAAACGAAACGAACAATTTAAGAGATAGTTTTAAGGGTACGATCATGATTTTGATTGCTTAATTGAGCGACAAATAATTTGAAAAATTTGATGGACTTTGGACTGGAAAAGATCCAAAAAATATTGTAATAAATTGTTTATCGAAATAATCATGTAAATGAATTTTATATAAATATTTTATCTTATTTTATTTTATAATATGTTTTCCTGCCATATAACAGATAAAAAGAATAAATAACATTTTTTTTGGAATTGTTATGCTTCTTCTTTTTCTTTGTTTTCTTCTTCTTAGAAAATCGTTTAGTATCTGTTCGTGGTTACGGCCTAATTTTAGCTGCAAGTCTAGGTCAGTGAATCTGGAAAACAAACAAAAATTATAATTAACATGTCCGTCCGCGTACGTTATTATGAAACGTATAACACTTCACAAATATCCGTAATATAAAATATTTACAAACACATTTCTTGTTATTGCTCTTATGAGCTGCATATTTATTTTTTTGTTTGTTTTTTTTATTCTCCTTTAAGATGTTTTGTTTTTAAGTTTAAGTGCAATTATATGCAATTATTAAGACCTTTATCGTATCATTTGCATAATTTAGTAACTGTTCTGTACTTTTAGTAAAACAATCACAGCACACATATCCGCAGTTCAGGCTTTTGTATAGGAATAAACGAAAAACGAAACTAACAAACAAACAAAGAAACGCTTAAACATTTCGTTTATATATATATATAAGAGATGATTAAAAATTAATTCATCTGCAAATTGAGCTGCAAACACAGTCTTTTTTTTTGTTTTTGTTTTTGTTTTTGTTTTTGTTTGTGTCTATCACATAACCTATGTGTACCAAGTTTATCAGATATTGAAATTCGCTTTGGAGCCGCATTAGAAATTAAAATAAATACATTTTAGATCGATAATTAAAACTTAAATGATTTAGTGAGATACCTGGGACTATTTGTTTGTACACAATTTCTCTTTTTTTGTTGTTTTGCTTTCCATTTCTGTCTAAATCTAAAATTTACAGATTGGGCCTTAATTAGCAAAAGTTTAACAATTCAAAGTCTCTTAGTGGAGTTTCTACTTTGGGAATTATTACGAAATTCTTTAGAATATTCACGCACGTGATTACATAAACAAAATTAGTAATAAAGTTCGATTGATAAGTTCAAGTTGATGATGATTGTTCAAGTTTGTGAGTGAAAGTACGGTGTACGGTGTGTTAGGAAATGCACTTGACTGTTACAGACAAGTTACAGACGAACATCTTATCAACATGATAAAAAAAAAAGCGGATGGACTGTGTTTTTTTTTTCGCGGTTTATAAAGCAGATAAAATATAAATATTATTTTTTCTTTTTTTTTCTTCTGCTACAATAGATATTTTATCGTAAATTTCGATACATATAACCACCCTCTTATCGTGATCATTTAATCGATTTAAAAATAAATAAGTGACAAAATGAAGTTTGCATCTAAAAACTAATAATATCAACATTTTGATCGATTTTGATATGATATGCGAGAACTGAAAAATCGCTCTTAATGCACATTAATTATGGCGTCTTATATTAAATTAAACATTTATCCAGTAGCTGGCCATAGTTGAAATGTTGAAGAACTGTTCAGAACAAGGATTATCATTCAACTTTCTTTGCATTATAGGTAGACTTTCCCATGATAGTTAAACTTGTTTTCAAGAATTTAATCATTGTAGGATTTGGAATTTCTTCCGTCGTTTAAAAAAGAAAACCAGTGGATCCTTTAATTTAATTCGCTTTAAAGCTAACAGTATGTTTTCATATCAAAAGTATTAGATTATAAATGAAGTTCTTTTATTTCTGTTATATAAGTACCTTTCGTTGATATTTTAAATTTATTTATTTTTTTTATTATATGTATAAGTGTTAGGAATTACTACGCTAGAATTAAACTAAACAATGCTTACGTTCACATAGCATGTTACTTTAACAGTTGTTTGTTTATAACAAAAATTTCGAAGAAGATAATCTTCTTGCGTTGTTTGCGCGAATGTTATAAAAATGTTTTTGTGGAAATTAAATGAAATAATTTTTTAAAATTTAATTATAAGTTTTTCTTTATTACGAGTGTTTATACGTGACGTGAATAAATTCTTATTTTATAAAATAATAAATTCACATAAGACACACTAAGAACTTCGACACATAGAATGCGGTTTCGATCGAGCAAAAATTCTCGGAAACAAATAAACCTAAATGTAAATAAATGACAATAAAAAATTCTTATTTTTATATTCAGAATTAAGTCAGTTTGAATTTTTGGTATTAATAATTCGAATCATTTCCTGGCGCGTTACGTATAATAAAACATTTATGATTAATTTTGTATCAGTTTTAAAATTTCATTATTTTCTTTCGAGGTTATGTCGTAGAAGTTATTTATTTTGATGTTTCAAGTTCTCATAAAATCTATCGTTTTATTAAGGGAGAAGCACACTTTTGCTAGTGAGAAAAATGTTGTATCAAAACTCGTCTTCATATTTATAATTATTTTGTAATTTTGCAGTAAATTTTTACTATTTTATCACGTTTAGCGGTTAAGCGTTAAGCGATTCATATGGTAAAATGGAATATATTACACTAAACATATGATGTTTTGGATGATGATTCTATTTCATAGGTTTGATTAAAGCAAGGTTACACAAATCCGGATTACGAAATGGATAAACTCTTGTATCAGTATCAATAAAATGTAGGAATATTAGGACCGAATATAACGGTTTGAATTTAACGATTATATTCAATTCACGTAAATTGTCTCGAAAATTTCTATGCGATCAATTGATGGCGTACTTTTTCTTTTGTCGAATTGAAAACTTTGAAAACATACGCCCATCATTCATATAGAGAATTGTCGGCAACGCTTACAAATGTTGGGAAAAGTAATCATTTAAAGGGTAATTGATAAAATTTAAGTAAAAAAAAAAAACATGATTCTGTTTGAAAACTTTTTGGTCTCTTCTATAATATGCGTACATAAAATCCAGTAGAATTCCCGCTTAGAAACATGTTCAAATATATATAACCACAGCACAGCAAAAAAAAAAAAAAGGAAACATTTCACATTAGAAAAAACGTTAAACAAATGCTAACACTTTTTGTGTATTGGAGGCAAATAATACAAAAAAAAAAACAAAAAAAAAAAACGAAAACTTAAACGCATATGCAAACGTCTTCTGTTTGTATATAAAGATCACCGCAGAATAGATTGAATTTGCGTGTCCAGCGTTAGAATGAATTCTCTCACCGCGAATTGTTGTTATTTGTTTTGTTAGCAAATGCTTTAAATGTGCAACGCTTGGTTGCATTTGTATTTGTATTGGTAACCACTGCATCATAGCATAAATTTTATGGCACACAACAAGACACAACACAACAAGGTGGAAAATTTGCAAACACACACTACACTCCACCACACACAATTCGAAGATGCCTCCGTAGACACCACAACACATCGTATACTTAGCGCGGGTATATATATATATATGTAATACTTGTGTGTTTATGCTTAACAATTGCTATTAAATTGAAGAAAAAAAAAACAACAACAACAAAAATAAAAACAAAAATGCAAAAAAGAATACAAAACGCAAAACGCAAAACATTCAGAACTACGTACAGGTAACTAACGTTAATGAGTGAATTGTGAATTTTCTTTCGCTGAGATGCTTTTGCCGTGGTGTTGGTGGTGGGTGGTCAGGTGAAACAAGTGAAATACACACCAATGGAACCACAGTCTATTACTATTTGTTTAGAGTTTCTAATGTTATTTTTTGTGTATTTATTTTCACATAACTGAGAATCTTATTTAAATAGGTGGCCACTGTATTAGAAAGCAGTCAGTCGGTTTGTTCTTCTTAAACTTTACGGTTCTTTTCTTAAATTATATACACACACATATATATATGTAATCTATATATATATATAGATATATATAGCTTATATATACATATATATATATATAATGAAAAATTTATTTATTTATTTCTTGATTTTTAAATGGATCTAAACTACCATAATTGAAAAAATTCATTATTACAATAAAAGTCAAAGGATTCATAGACAAAAAAAAAAGAAAAAGAGTTATGCTATCTGTAAGACTTTATCCAAATTTATTAATTATGTGTAGCTTCTACGCCGGAGTGCTTAGTGAGATTGATTTCAATACCATTAACGATGATGGGTCGTATCGCTTTCGGTAAATAATTTAATTTTCACGCACTATTAGTTAACTTGAAAAAAAAAAAAAAAACACCTGCCAAAGGATTCGCAATTTTTCAAATAGTGACTGGATATGAATGTTAATAATAATAAAAAAAAAAAAAATAAGTAGAAATGAAAAAGAAAAAAGCCGTCTTGGGTTGGATGAACGGACACTCTCTCCTCATGAAGCAAATCGAAAAAAATGCGTTTATTTTATTAATTCATTTATTAAAAACCAGCTTAATTGAATCGTCAGCTTAACGATTAGAATTAATTTTTCATGATCTACATTTTCTTCTTCGTAATTTTATTTGTCTTAGCTTGTAAGTTATTTCCATTTCAGTATTTTCGATTTCATTCATCTATTTCAACAATAAAGAATTTAGAATTTTATATTGATTCCACTACCTATGCATACAGGATTTGCGTAAAGTATTCCAAAAAGGCAAATTTACTGGTACTATGTTCCCTTCATCCGCTCTAAGGTTTATCATAGAGATATTCATTATCGTAAAAGTTTTCTTGTTAAGTCCAAGCAAATATTAATAGGCCAATTAATATAATTATCAGCCATAGTATACCGAAATGGTAGGACTTTAGATTTTGTTTATTGGATATGCATTTTTTCCTCGATATTATATTAATTTTGTTTTGGTTGTGGAAGGATCACGATTTTTTCTAAACTTTTTCCAATTTTTATCTTCATTTATATAAATTGAAATATTGAAGCAATAACTTAATTGGTTGAAATGTAAAAATTTGAATTTTCTCACGTATAATGGATAAACATAACTCGAAAAGAAGCTTCAATCCAAAATGTATTAAAATTTATTAAAATTTCAGTAAGAAATGTGATAGAAATTCAAGCAGAGTTTTGTTAACATAAGTTTTTGTTAACATTTTTTTTTCTTATTAATAGCTTAGTATTTTTTTTTCCAAAATTTAAAACTATTTCTTAATGTTGATATTTGACTTATGATGCTTTTTGTTTATAAATAAAACTTCAAACCGCAAACGTCTGGCGTTCAAAGTACGAATATACGAGCGTAATCGGAAATTTTTTATGATTAGAGCTCTTTAAGGATAAAAATATGAGAAAATTAATTTGTCGAATTTCAAAATTTCTTTAAACAAAATTTCGGTTAAATGGTTTAGAAGGTTTGCTAGACAAGCCTTTTTTTAGGAGTTAGTTTTTTTTTTCAAATTATGTCACGAACTTCTTATGTTTGTCTAATTATGCCTGCCAGAGATTTCATAACACAACATATATATAAATAAATAAATACACATATATACAAATACATATATACATACATATATGCTGATTTTAAAACGTTTGGGGCATCAAAATTGCTCGTACAAGATAACGACATTTGCTTCTTTTTTTTTTTTTTAGTTAAAAAAACTATCCAAGTCGGTTCATAAGTTATTTCATAATTAATAAAAATTATACATTAGAGAAGTACTCTAGACCTATTTTTTTATAAGCTTTTATTTAGCTTGCTTTCGTATCAGTATCCTATTTGGGGCATTTCCAAGTGGCAATGCAAAGCTGAAAAACAAATTTGTCTAAATTCAAAATGGCGACCGGTGGTTATCAAATAAAAGGACTTGAAAAGTGAACTGCATAAGGAATGTCAAATGAAAAGCATGGTAAAAAAAACATTATAGCTGGGCAATGTCGATTCGTCGGCATTCTACGGCACTTCTCTTAATATAACTGTTCACTTATTTTCGTGATAAAAATCAAAAAAAAAAACACCTTCATGACAACCCTTATATGAAATGATCTTCAAAAAAATAGTTCTACTTGGTACCAATTTGATACAGTTAGTTTTTGTGGCAATAATTCTTATGAATTTAAAATATTTCAGTACTTACGGACATTTTACTATATAAAAAGGATCATTTTTCGAAGCTATGGTTATATGTGGGTCGGAATTAAAAAAACTCAGCCCATCCAATCCAAATGTAATACATCAGTTTAGTGTACGCCCCGATATACTAATACTTAGAAAATTTTTAAATTTTCCATATTTTCCGAATAATTAGTTATGTAATTGAAAAGAGAATTAATCTAATCCAATCCATTTTTTTAGGCCAAAAGATGTCATTGTACCAAATTTCGTCAAAATATCTCAAAAATTACAAACCGTAGATTGGACACAAAAATTTATGGGCAGACAGCAGGCAAATTTAGGAAATGATTCTGAATCGTTAGCTATTATAGAAGATGAGTCTATAGTACATCCTTCTGGGAGGTAGATAGGTTCGCATAAATTTATGGTTGTAGGGTATAAATAAATTTTGTTCCTGCGACAGGCAAAAAATTGTGTGTTATCGCACTTTTTAACTCATTTAATTAGAAATCTTTCATTAAATCATTCTCAAGGTGCTCGCACAGATAACGGAATAAGTCACGTTCATTGGGGGATATGTTGATATAAAAGTTTATAAAGGATGTTTGGTTGTATGTTTCTTAGTCTTTAGAGTAAATTTTTTTCAATCATCTCGAAATGCTTTTTTCGGTTGTTTGGTTTGTTTATTATGGGCGTGTAAGTTAACTAATTTCAGAACCATTTCTTGTACATTTAATATCTGTTATGTAGAGCTTGCGTGATTTGGAAGCCATACATTTATATCCAGAAAAATAAATTTTCTTCTTTTTCTTCCGTTTTTGTCGATTTTACGCGAATCGGACACATTTTGTTGTTCAATTTATGCAAAGGTTCACTTTTCTATTTCAATTTCTACGACCATGAGTCCTCTAACAACGGATCAGTTAAGTGGACGGACAGACGTACAAGACCCAAGATTTTCCCATTTTCTTTTTTTCTCAGTTCTATGAATAGGAGGATAATTCAACTCAAATGTCTTCTCTTAATTCGAATATATGTTTAGATTAATTGTGCCTCGAGATTTTCTCTGAATCAAACATTTCAAAATTTCTCTCTTGAAAGCGTAACTAATAATATTAGCCGTAGCTAGAATCGCGAAAATATTTCAATACATTTGTTAATTATTTAATTGAATTTTTGTAACACTTGTGTACAGTACTTGCATGAGAGACTGCTGTATTATAACTAACCCTTGTCCTAGATAAGCATATCGTTCTTATTCTATTCAATTTTGTTCGTCCTTCTAAGCAATTTTCACGTTGTTCATCACGTGAAATGAAGTAAACTTTTTATTAAAATCATTAAATTCTTGATTGCTTTTTAACATGAGATGAGTTTTGGATAGGGAAGTGTCCAATTTAAAATGGTTAAGAGTAATTAAATAAACTTGAAAAAAGAAGAGATTGGCTTCTTCCCTAAGAACTTTCAGAAAAAGATAGAGAATTTCTATAAATATAAAAATAAAAAAATGATTACAAAACTTTAAGGATTTAAGGATCAAGCCCTTTAATTAGCAAGTCCCCGTATTCCAGTATTAGGAATTATAATTTCTATTATTACTGCAAGAAATTTCAAAAACTATAGGATAATACGATGAAGTTGCTGTTAAGTCCTAAATACACTAAAATTTCCACCTCAAAATCACAGAAGCTTTTTTCTTTTTTTTTTTTTTTTTTTTTTTAAATGTATTCCAGAAAAAGGAAAAATTGTGATTATGGAAATATTTGTATTTAATTAAATAAAATTTATATTATAATTATAATGTATGGTATTTATAATTATTTATGAAAGCTTGCTATGCATTCGTTTGCCTCCCCGTGCAACTTACATTTCAGAGTATTTGCGTTTTTTGTTTCTTTTTTCTTTATTGTTTATTTACATGTAAAAATGTATGTAAATATTTGATGTGATCAGACATACAAATGATGACATTGGCAGCTTCTATCACAGCGCAAGTGCTTCTCCAGACAACATAGTACGAGGCCGTTATGGTTCACGTAATCCGGCTACTGGACAAATTGAAGAAACTGTCTATACAGCGGGACCACGTGGGTGAGTTGTTGTATAAAACCCAAACGCCAGAAACACAAACACAAAATAGATTTTAAAAAGACGCTATTCGTAAAATTTAATTCAAGCTACAAATATACACACATGTATACCCTTATGCAAATGAAATCGACTGCCGAGTTACTGAAGCATAAATCAAGCAATTCTAACACGCTTATCATGCTACCGTTTTATGGATTATTTGTAGTCTTTTATATGCATTTCTATATGTGTAGCAGTTAAACAATTTGTGTTTGTTTTCTTCTTATTATTATTGTTGTTGTTTCTATAAAATTCAATTTCAAACAAAAACAAACACATTTGTTCTTTGTGTGTGTGTGTGTGTCTGCTTTAAATGCTCTGTTTTCCTCCGGTTTTTTTTTATTTTTATGCAATGTCCGGTATTAATTTTTTGGTTGCGGCTTATTAAGAAAAAATGTTTGAAAAGCAAAAAAAAAAATAAGAAAAAAAGATAAACAAATTCTTAATAAAATGTGTAAATCGTTGCACAATGTGTGCAATAAAAGAAGAGCGCGGGTAAATTAGCGCCACCTTTTTTTTTCTCGACTTCGAATCGACTTAACTCAATATTTTGTGTTTAAACTGCGTTAGTTGCCACTTGCTCATTTACCCCACAAGCATTATTCACCAAGTAAGTTAAGAATTTTTTTCTATATGTTTTTGTTTCTAACTTTCGTTACTTACTGTTAGTTTATAAGAAGCGAAAATGTAATACTTTACAGACATTTTTGTTTCAACGTATATAATTTTTTTTTTTTTTTTGTAAAGAAATTAGTTCAGTAATCGCTGTTGCTTTTTTTTACTTCACTTTACCTTAATAGATTTCGTGCAAATGGTCCAAAAATTCATCGTAAAACAGATTTGGCTCAATATCCAGTTAGACCTAGGGGTTCGCCAGATGATCCCTTAGCTGATCCTTATGATGATCCCTCTTATAGTTTTAGTTTTCGTACCGCGGATCATTCACGTTCGGAAGATAGTAACTCTAGCGGTCGTGTTAGAGGTACAGATTTATTTATGAAAACTTTCATCAAAGGCGAAACATCCGTCATCTTGCTTTGGCTTATTACAGGTCTGTATTCGTATTTGGATGATGTAGGAGAACGTCACAGTGTGCGTTACGCAGCGGGCGCTGGTACTGGTTTCGAAGTGTCCAATGCAATACCTGACAATCCAGCACGGGTAGGTTACACTTTACCGTTATATAAAGCTCATCCCAAGACACGTGGTAAAATAACTGTGCAACGTGGTCCAGATGGAGCTTATAAGCTTATAGCAGCTGGTCCCGACCATCGACGTGCTGAAAGTCGGGCCTCAGATGGCTTAGTGCATGGCACATATTCTTTCCTTGATGATAAGGGCGTTCAACGAACCGTTGAATATATAGCGGGTGCTGGTATTGGTTATCGTGTGGTACAGAACAGGGTAGGTCCGGGCACTCATATAAATCCTTCGGTATCGGATTTTCGTTTAAGTGATACAGACTTTAGATTGGCGAATGATTTTGGTCGTGGAGCTGGCGGCGGCTTGAGGTTAGGAGGTTCAGGATTACGTGCGGGCTCAAGCGATAGTGAAACAAATAGCTCCCGAAAAAAAGGCGGAAGTACCAGCAGTGCTAGTCGATCGGGCGTTACTGGCAACAGGGAGGAGGAAACTGAAGGTGATTATTTGAAAACATCCGATCCTAATGCAGTTGAATCGAAAGATAGAACGAATGAACGAGAAAATCAAAGCAATCAAGAAGATACATCAAGTACAAAGAGCAGAGGTAATGACAACATTGATCGACAAAAAACTGATCGTATAGGCACTGCCAATCGTCAACGAGGTGACAGCAAATATCGTGGAGGTAGTAGTACTGATCGCGAAACTATGAGCGAACGTGACTCTAATAAAATTTCCGATTCACGGATAACAAGTAATCGTAATTCCGTCAGCACCGACCAACAATCACAAAATAAAAATCGAGGAAGCTCTACTAGCACTAGAGGTAGTGGCTATAGTTATCAACGTCCTTCAAGTTCAGTAAGTTCCTCCTCTGCTTCAAGCAGTTCTACTTTTTCTGTTGATAATTATAATCTCAACGACGATGATGTTGGCGGCTCTTTGCCTCCACTAATTACGGCCAATCGTAAAATACTTGAACTCGATCGTGAACGTGATTGGGTTGAAAGACATCGTGATTCGACAGTGATTAAAAACGTTGGTAAATGGTACATTGGATTACCACCCGGCCAAAGTGTACGAGCGCATGTACAAAATATTGATGTTATACCGTTGGGTGGCCGTCGAGTGCCATCGCCTTCGGAAGCTTTGCGTCAAGATGAAATAGCTGATATGAACGCTTCACTGGAAGATGAACCTTCATCCTCTTATAGTAGAAGTTAGTTGTGCGCGCGTTATATATTTTATACTTACGTGAATCTCAAATATAACTATAGCTGTAAGGAAATTTATTACAAACCAGTATTTACCAAGAGAACAGAAGCTAAAGTCTTCTGAAAGCAGTTTTAATACTGAAATTAATATTAAACAATTTTTTTAAATTAATTAAAATTTAAGTCGAACATCGTTTCCTTTGAAAAAATACATGCTTAAAAAAAAAATCTTCTTCACACAATTGCACAAGAGTCACATTCATGAAAAGAAATTATTAATACTTACCCTATCTATTGAAAAAGTTCGATGGTCGTTCATTTTCTTTAAGGTTTGAAGTGTGAAAGAAAACAAAATGTAAAAGAAAAGAAGTAAAAAGATTATAGTTAGCCAGACCTGGACCATTAAATACCCTACATCGCTTAGCCTAATGCAATTCTTCACTTACTTTCGTTAGAAAACATAAAAATTTATAAATACATTACGGTGATCCAAATTTGGTACAGTTCGTTTTTATGTCAAATAATACTTATGGATCTGTTTTCATCATAAAACTTTTAATTTTAATGTCATTTTACTATTACGTGCCAATTTTCATTATGAAATATTAAAGATAAGACTCTCTTGTCGTGCGAAGTCATGTGACAACTCTTATATAAACTTACTAAAACTTCCAAAAAATAGATCTACTTAGTCAAAATCAAGTACAAATAATGCTTATGTCAAGTTACTATTAGGAACTCATTTGCATCATAAAATATTAAAAATTAGATCTTTTTACTCTGTAATGGCTTCTACTTTTCATAAGAAGGGTTATTTGAGGGGTTTGGTTCAAAAAATGATCCCATCTGACTTTTCACATTTATTTTATATACCAAAATACGATCAATGTTATGAATCATTTTTTTTTTTATTTTTATCACGTAAAGACTTTTTTCAAATGGAACGTTACATGGGGTGTGGTTTAAAAGTTAGTTCCATCCAATGCATTTTCAATAGGCTTCTTGCTTTTACCAAAAGACGCCACTATACCAAATTTCGTCAAAAGATTTCAAATATTGCGGCCTGTAGATTAAAGACAAGAATAAATAAACAGATAGATAGATTTAAATCGATTCACAAAATAATTCTGACACGGCCGATATAATAAAAGGTGAGTCCATCTTAAGCTCTTCTGGGTGTTAAATATATCCGGACAAACTTATAATACTTTGTACTACAAATAGTGTCGGGTAGAAATAATTAAAGAGTTAGTTCTAAGAACGTTTTTACGGTTATAATATTGACATTACGATTGGACACTGGCTACCACTGGTAAGTCTTAGAGTAAAAGCCTTAAGAGAGTGTGTGTGAGAGGGGAAGCTTAATATGAACAACATAAAAAGACACACTCAAGAAGATTACCATAAATAATTTGAGCATCATTTTCAAGTTATTTAGAAATTTATTTATTTCCTAGAAATCTTCAGTTGATTTTTGATCATATTTTTGTACTCTTCACTGCTTGAAGTGATTGTTGTGATAAATGCAACAAACAAGAGGGATCACGTTTTACTATATCAATCGATTAAGTACACGGTTTAAGCGTGTCCATCCGTCTGTGTGAGCCTATTGCTTGTATTTTTGTGTTCAAACTATAACTCGTAACTTTCGAGAGATTTTATTTTTTTATCTGATACATTGACTGATGTTTGACTTCGAACGCTATTGAAAACGTATTGGGATCGAACAATTTTATAAAGTCTTTGCTTTTAGAAAGACATGACATGAAAAACGTTTTGGATTATTAATATTTCTTCTTCTTAAATGTCGGTGAAAAAAAAGTATTTTTGTGGAAAACTTAAATAGGATGAGAACATTTTTTTTAAACCCGTTCTTTTTGAACCCAATCCCATGTAAACATTCTTCCAAGAGATAACATTTTTATACGGCGACTTTTACTTTACATTTTTTTTTCTCATGAAAATGGATACAAAATGGAGGCTTGATATAAAAATATATATAAAGACCCATATTTCGGAACTCTTTTATTGTAATAAAGTATATATGTAGTGTATAGTGTATAAATATTTTTGAAATTTTATGGCGAATACAGGGGAATTGCACAAGGCGAAGTGTTGCCGGCCTTGTCCGATAATATGGTTCTAATTGTTTATTTTAAATGAAATGCAAATTTAAACTTAAGCTACGTAAACATACTTGTACGTACCGCATTACATAACTGTTAAATAGCATATATGCCAGCAATGTTTCGCACAATGCTTTCAACATTTACTTACCTATTGAAGATTTTGGAAAATTTATTTAATTTCTATTGATTATTATGGAAATATGCAAGCAAGTATTACATATTAGCAGATTCGCTTTTAAGTCTCAATTGTGCATTTTTTTTTTGTTTTCTTATTATGTAGAGTTAGTTATTATTATTATTGTTTTTTTTTTTTTTTTTTTTGTGTTCAAAGCTATTTCTCAACCTTTCGATAACAAACACATATCATTTCAAAGGTTCTTACAAAATCCGTTGTGTCGTATACATACTTTTTTTTTCTTACTATACTTTTTAAGTTGTCTTTTATTACATCGATGATGATTTCAATTAACCTCAAGTGAGTGGTATTGATACAAATTTACTTTGAGATATGTTGAAAGTGTGAATTAAAGCAATTCTCACGCAGTTTATACATACACGCTAGACAATAAGAGAAAACCGAAACCTCTAAACTTTAACAAGTTGTGGTTAAAATCTGTAGAGATTTTTGAAAATTCGTTACATATAAATTTGAAATACAGTTCCAGGTTACATCATAGTCTGTAAGTTGAACGCGTTGAAGATGTAATAAGTGTCTAAGAACGCGCAAAGCAAAATGAATTTCTACTGGATTTTATTGACTTATTTTGTACAACTTATAACAAAAGTATGTACAGACGAACTGATTGGTAAAGAGATATCAAAGGCGAATTCATATTTTTATATGTCACCAAATGGTGACTATCGTTATGCTTATCGCACCACAAGCGGCATGGAAAGCGGACAAAGTGCTGATGCCACAAATGAGGTGAAAGGTTATTATATGTATTACAACGAAGGCATACCATTTATGGTAAAATATCGTGCTGGTGTCCAAGGATTTCAGCCAGAGATTATTCCACTAGGCAAATTATATCAGAAGCAAGTTGTAAATTTAAGAGCAACGAATGTAGAATACCCTGTACATTTTGAAAAAATGCAAAATCCAACGCCTCTACCATATATTACAGATACCGATGGTACGACATTTTCTAGTGAATTACCAAAATCTACTTCGATTTCCAGCTCATCGAATCATCATTATCAACAGCCTTTAACATTAGGGGAGGTAACAGAATTAAATAATTTGTCTCTAAACCAGGCAATAACAGAATCTGAACTGGAATCTGAGCCAGACTCCGACGGTCAATATAAACGTCCATACAGTTTTACTTATCGAGGAGATCAGTCTTCACATTCTGAATCGTCCGATAATTTAGGTAATGTTGTCGGCTCTTATTCTTATTATGATGACGCTGGTTATCATGATCTGTCTTATAAGGCAGGTGATAATATCGGTTTTGTCGTTTTGGGTGGTAATTTACTAAAAGCTTCAGATCATTATTCAACAACAAAACGTAAAAGATTTGCGCAATTCATTGGGAGCTATAACGACGATAATAAACAGCATTCAGTCGCCGAATCTCAACCAGTCGCTGCTTCAGATACTTCGGTCAAAAGATCATTGCGAAAATTTCAACGCTATACCCGTTGGTAATTTTAAATACTTTTTTTCTTTTTTTTTTTTTTAGATTAAATATTCGTTTCTTTTTTTTTATAATAAGACTTAATTTTATTTATTCATACTATATTCATACAAAAACAAATGATAATAATAATATTTATAAAATTTTATATAGAATCCTAAAATTATTCTACGGTTTCTCCTATTAAAATATTTAAAACTGCAGTACGCGCATGAAATAATAATTTGTTTAGTAATAAGAAATATTTACAAATGACTTAAGCAAAAACTTAATTTGTGAAATGAACAGCCTGTGTCGCGTGAATATAAACGATACACGATTGATACACATTACAACACGGGAATTATCCACAAATTCGTTTCAAGTGACTCTCTAATCAAGTAACCTTACATTCTCAGTCATTCGTCTAAGCTCGGGTAATTTTCTTTTCATATACGTTTTTAAAGTTTTATGTATATTTTTCAAATTTTCTAATATTTATGATATAATTACTTTTTGAAAATAGAGCCTTATATGGGATGCAGCCATAAAGATGGACCGATCTAATCCATTCTAATTCATTTTCTATCGAAAAACGTTGTACAAAATTTCATCTCACAAAAACATTTCAAAATTTGCGAATATTCTTAAACACAAGAATACATGGACAGAGATATCAAATAGATAGGCAGGGATATAAATCTCTATTGATTCTGAATTAATCGATGCAATAATAGATGGGTCTATATCAAGTTCTTCACATGATGTGTACTGTGTGTGTGTGTACTAGTGTAATAAATTTCTATAAGAAAACTTGGAATTTTTGAAACCTTTTTGTAAATGGGATGATATATGTAACAAGAATGTAAAAAGCTGATCTCATTTAGTCTAATTTTTTGAATATTCCCCACATGAGCTTAAAGATTATCATCACAACTATACACAACGCCATCAACAGGAACATCAACGGGAAGTATAAAAGTAAAAGCTTTAATGATGATCTTACCACAAAACTTCGACATAATTGTCAAGGAATGCAGTGTTGTAACTGATTAATTTATTTCAATTTTACGATTAATCTAACATAAATGAAATGTCTCTTTCGAACGTAATTTATTGCGTTGGTTTGATTTCAAAAGGTAAACAAAAAACAACCTACAAATTTCGTCATCGATATTAACCGAAACTTTTACTACTTACCGCTAACCCATACCCCATCTTGCTTATGTAAGGTTCTTTGTTTTTTTATTTTTTAATGAACTAACTATATGAAGTCGTAGTTCAGTTTAGCTGATTCTTGAATTGGATCTTTATATTTACAAATTATGACTCAAAGCTAAACATTCTAATAACATTGAGGTGATAATTTAAAAAAAGAAAAATAATTATCGCTTTCTTTACAAATCATGTCCTGGCCCCATAGCTATATATATTATAGCTTCTCGATTTTTGTTTGACAAGACGTTGATTTAAATAGAGTGATACGGCTTCGCTATTAAATGCTTATCAAAATTATTTATACGACATTTCATAGATATTCCCTTTATGTGTTGCAAATGTTTATCAAATTTAATATAACCTCTGATAGGTATTACAATAAAAATTTCAATAATCAGTTCACAACTTATTTAATCACATCGCATATTATTAATAACATGCTATGATGTAAAAAAAAAAAAAAAAATTTTAAATTCCAGACGTAGTCCGAAAAGGTACTCCACGCATTATTTGCATAAAAATTTATACGGAACCCTTAAATAGGAAAGAGAGTCGAAGTAATTTTATAATTTCTGAGCTTAGGTCACTAGCGGGCGATAAAATGTTCAAAGATACGAAAATACGACAAGTCAGGTACGAAGACGTATGGATATCATCATGCAATCAACGTTTGCAAAATTATTTTGTAAACCTTTTTTTTTTTCAAAATGAATATAAAAGATATAAAATAATAGAAACCTTGAAATCGAAAGTGTTACTGAAACAAACACGAAACAACAACTGTTTTGTTTTATATGAAAATTGGCACAAACTCTTATTTTGAAATAAAAATTTTCTTTTACTTATGATTATTATTATTTTTCTTTTTTCTATTTTTTTTTTTTTTTTTTTTTTGCTTATGGAAAACTAACTTTCATAGGTCACGGAAACATTTTCATTTTCTCTCTGTTTTTTTAATATTTATATTCAAAAGTTATATTATATTTGTTTCAATGCTTGCAAGGGCAAGACATCTGTTTTGAATCTATTAGAAGCTCAGTATTTCTGCGCAAATCCAAGAAATTGTTTATGATACTCTGCTGGCTATTATAAGCTTATTACAAGAGTTTATTAACCACGCATTGCGGATTGAGATATTGAGAATTTTCATACCAGTAAGTAAGTAAATTCACTAGACTAGGGTATTCACTTATCACTTGATGTACAACCTTGAAGAGCAACCCTTGTGCGTAATAAGATTCAATCATAGCAGTCTCTTTCAAGATTCTTTCTCCAGCTGTATTGTTTAATGACGAACCGGTCTCAATCCGAGAAGGTTTCTAATCGTTTACAATTTTGGTTGTTTGACAAAACTTGCGTTCGTATATGGAATTGAACGACTAGTACAAAAAAAATTCGAATCCAGATGCAGACATCTAAGCACGCTAATGGTCAATAATACATAAAAATATAAAGGGAATGAAAAGAAGATCTTGTGCACTTGAACATAAGGCTTTTTGTATTCACATGAATTTTTCTCCTTACGATCGATACCGTGATACCGTTTACTACAAATTGAAAAAAGTCTACTAAAAGTCTCTGTGACATATGGTTTGGCTGGGAAGAGACAACAACGACACTTAGCTCTAGCAAAGAAATTGTTTTCATGAAAATGCGGATAATCATTTTTTAAATAACAGTTTTGCCTAACAATCGATGGCGTTAAAAATTCGCGATTCTTTTCGCACATGATTGTTTCGATGAAATCATAACTTAAAGTAAAAAAGAAAAAAATAAGGCGATTAAATAATATCTGCGTGACAAAGAATTACTTTCTTCACTTTGGCTACGGAACATATGTATGAAAACATTGCTGTTTATAACAATCACCGACAGATGGGACTGTGCTAACACGTTATTATTTATACACTAAAAAGTATGCTCTTTTTTTTCCTAGCACACTGTACACTAGTTAAGACGAAAAGGCACAGCGTCTGATAAGGTATAACATTAGATTTCTTAAATTCATAAAATTCTAATAAATTGTTTGAAAATATGTTTCCATATTTATGATGGTTTTGTTTAAACTTCAAAAAAAAAAAGTGCGCCGTACACACCCAAATACACTCGCAAGAGCCAAAAACAAAAAAACAAATTGCGTCCATGAAAATAAATCAAAAATTTCACTAGTACTCTATGGTAGAGATAGACTTGAAGTCTATGTAATTACATTTAATAAAGTCAAATAATGTTCTAATGGATAATATCATTTTGCGAGTTTTTATATTATTAATTAGGTTTTTCGAAAATATATCTAGAATCATATCTTTTAAATACAATTACATTCAGTTTGACAAGTACAAACTGCAAGTGTAGATGAAAAAATCTCAGCACAATTCTGTCATGACGCTGTCAGTGTTCAAATTCTTGTATACGCGACAGCCATCATAGATTAGAAAGAACGAAGAAAAGTTTCCTTAAAATTGAAATTTTTTAAAGATTGAGCTCGTTTTTCTCGAAAGTGTTGTAGTGATGCTATTGTCTCTTTTAATTTTTCAAAATAAAATTTTCTAGTGAGCGTTGTAGGATTTTTAATTCTAATGACAAAGTTTCAAGCAGTTTTCAAGAAAAAAATACAAGTTCATGTTATTTCTTTACAAAAAAAAAAAAAAAATATTTCTCAAAAAATTCCACGTTACTTACAAAAAAATTTTGCAAAGTGGAAAGTTGCGATGTGTAGCGGTATCGCAAAAAAAAAAAAGATTCCCCGCGTTTCTATTGCATTCTGAAAAAATTTAAAAAGAATTCCCTTTTATATGTTAAAATTTAAATATATTATCAAATACTTTAAATTATTTAAATGAATTTTGTTTATTTCGAACAGATAGAAGATCAACTTGCAAATTAATAAACGTCTACCATTTAATAAATAACTGAAGTTTTTTTTAATATACATCCGCTTGTGATGTGTGGGTCACTTAATAGATACTTTTTTATTGCTTGTACTACAGTTGAAATGACCTCAAAAAATATTTTAAGTGTTATCTTTAAGTTGAGAAAAGAAGTAGAAAAAAGTTTTTACAATTCTTAGCGAAATATTTCCTACACGCATAGCAGGTATCATGAAATTCATTGCAAACCGATTCTATAATTTAAACTTTCCTTTCTTTTCTTAAATGTGAATGTATCTGAATACATAAAAATATTAAATATTCTTCTTATTTGCCAAAAGTTTATTAAATCTTTTTTTTTTTTTTTTTTGTATAAAACATAATATTTTTTTTTTTTGAACATTTCTCTATTTCTCTCCTCTTTATTAGTAAGTCAGGCACGTATTTGCTTTTGATGGTCACATATAAAAACAGATCAACACTATTGTCAGCCTACCGTCTCTTAATTAGTTATACACACAGATAGGTATAAGTACATACATAGATACATACATACATACATAAATACATACATACATACATATATGAATGTATATATATATATATATATATACAGATATACCCACGCAATGGATAAGTAGACCAACTTTATTTATATATGTAGAGCAGGTCTCTTCATTTATTTCAACATTCTTTTAACGCCAACAAGTTCGCTGTCAGTTATAGAGCAGATGATAACTATCAATTGCTTTGAAAGTACTTTGGAGAAAAGAACAAAGGAAGAATTTCCATTACATAGAAAAATTTTGAATTTATTACTAGTATAACAAATGTTTATTCATGTTCTTATTAAATTCCAAACTTTGTCTTTGTATTTTTTTTTCTATTCATTCTTTACTACAATCACAAACGAATTCAGTTTGTCGGAAGAAAAACAGTTGTATCTAAGCACAAACATTTTCTTTTCCATCTCAAAAATTATTGTTTTAATCGTTATCGTACCATCTATATTAGATAAATAAATTTATTTTCTGATTATTTATAATGAATTTTTTTTTTTTCTTTACAACTACGTTCATGGTTACGACATTTTTTATATCCACCAGCGAGCACATGAGGGGTATATTTCATTTTGTTGTTTTGTTTATAATTGGCAGAAGGACACTTCGGAGACCCCCACAATGTGTATATATTCTTAATCAGCATCAAATTTACAATCGATTTGTGCATGTCCGGCTGTCCGCCTGTCCGTGTGTCCGTCTGTGTAATGCCTGTGATAAACATTCTCTTGGCCACAAAAATGAAGATATCAGCTTCAAATTTAACAGACGTATTGAAAGTTCTTGCACGCAGATTGGTATAAAATGCACCATATCGGTCAAAGGACACGCCCACAGTACAACGTAGACTCAGAAAAAAATTGACATTTTTGCTCATTTTGAATTTTTCCAAAAAAAAGAAAAGATAAAATTTAAAGGAATTCTTCTTCAAAGTAACAAATATGTATATGTAGAGCTCGTAACTCTTCAAAGCCATTCAATTCAATTTGGTTTATTTCCAATTAATTGAAAAAATGTTTTTAGCATCTTCGTTGTTGACAACATTTTCCAAGTATAAGGTGTGGTAAGACAAAAGCAACAAAGCTCAGGCTCATTTCTTTCAAATAATGTCTCTTTAAATTGTATGAACCACACACAAAAAGACTACAATTTACTAAATCTTAAATCGTAATGCGCTTTACTCTCCAAAATTAACTTTTACAAATAATATCGAAAAGTTGCAGGTGCTTACTAGTTGCCAAAGATATTCCAAAAAAGTTTTCATATTCGAGTTCGAGCCAAACGTTTGCTTGTTTTGGACGTTGTTGTTACCTCTAATCGAAGTATATTATTATCAACAAGATCTGGTTAGCAAGCGTAAGCGTATATTGCATAAAATTTATATAATTTGTAGAAGAGAACTCTCTGCAAATTGTCATAGGTAAAGAAATGCACTAGTATCTAACATAACTGGGTCGACTTATTGCACAACATATCCCAATAATAACATTCGTTGATGGAGAGTGAATATAACAAAAGCGAAAACACTAAGGTATAAATACTTGGTTTTTCTCCTTTGATAATTGCCGCGATATATCTAATAAATAATTTAACAGATTTTCATATTCTTAAACTAACGGAAATGAGAAGAAAGGCTTTGAGACTAACTTTTATGCTCTCGATGAAAATAATATTTATGTATAATTTATTCTTCCTTCTAATCGATAGACAGATGTACAGACTGGCGAACACATCTATATATGTAGATGTACTCTCCTAAGAGTTTTTAGCATATGCAGACGGATTCATACGTTCCACGCAATAAATGACTAAAATGTCTTCATACTCAAAGATGGGTATCCAAGGTTCAATGTAAGGTCAGCGGTTTTTTTTTTTTTGCTTTTAAATATTTCTCCTCTTGATGATGAGAAAATCGTTAAAAGAATAAAAAACAATTTTTTTTTTAGCATGTTCCTGCCCAACTTCTGGTTTTTGTAGAACAATAAACGCTTAATTTATGCTTAAAATGAAGGCCAAGCGTTTATATAGATCAATTAATGGGAAACCAATTAGTTGAGTAAAATGATCTTATTTTGTTTTCATAACAGCAAAAAAAAAAAAATAAAAGGCTAGTACAGAACCGTTATTAAATTTCAGATAGCATATAAAAATTAAAAAAAAAAATTAAACTTTTTGAATACGTTGCTCTATAATGCCACACGTCTTCATTACAAACGCCATAAACAGTGAGACAGATCAAGAATGCATATTTGATCAATTTACAAGTGTGTCCATCGGACTGTGTAATAAAATCACAATCCTAAGCTTCATCTAGGTCAGGTTACATTCAAACTGACAAATATGCGTAACGCATACAAATAAACAGCCCCGTCTTTTAAAACTTCTCTATATTTTTTACTCTTTTGATCAGAGAATCGGAAACTTTCTGTGGCCATTTGAAGAGGCTGATATCGCAATGAGCATTGAAAAAATCAGCTAGCCATTAGAAGCACAGGGCAGGGCAACGAAAAGGAAAAAGATTCATGAGATATTCCGGGACATAGCGCACAAGCTTACGATTGGCTACTGAATTTTACACGGATCATAACTTCGTTTCAGGCATCATTTGATAAATAAATAGGTATCTCAGATACTGATTCTTGCAGATTTTCTGAACGAGTAACGGAAACTTCCGACTAAAACTGGAGAGTTAGATTCATGGGCGAGTACGATAGATCTTTTAAGTCGCGGTACAGATTATACCGTACGATTATAGTTTTTGGGTTTTAATTGTATTTGAAAAATCAACTAAAGCGAACTTCGAATTTGTCAGCTATAACCCTAACCACTATCTAGGAAAAAACAACCGAATCTTGGTATATTATTTACTTCGTAATGTTATGATAAGAAAACATATACAATGGAGTAGCTATAGAAACCGATATATCGATTGAATGAATCTACATTTGTGTTGGGTGTCTCGTACACAAACTAGCGTAAGGTAATAAAAGTTTTGGCTCAAGCGATGTATATAATTTCTTTCTTATTTTAAATTACCAAACTCTGTACATGTTTAGCTATGCTGTGTTAAGTATGTTCTTCTTTTCGAATATCAAGTATTAAACTATGGTTCATTACTTTTCTGGACGAAGCTTATAAGAATATCGAGATGCCTTATGATCTATGCGATTAGAATATATGAGATTTTTACGCTTACATAGCATACTATGCGTATACGCCATATTTGTTTTACCTGGGTACCACCTTGTCGGCATTGCACCAAGGCACATTAAATTGCATGCTAATACCAGAGACGTTAGTCAGCGTCTTCCAGGCTTTGGAACAATCCCCACAAGGCGGGCTCCTTAACTCCTGAAGCATTAGATTAAACATCCTGGCTACCGACTAAGGTTTCCCTCTGGTCAGAGGGCTAATCCAACTCATTTTCCAACAACCAGCCGCAAAACTCCCCAAAAGGCCGTTCCCAACGTTCGGGCAATAAGGCATTCTCTAAGTTTGTTGGCGTTGCCAATATAGTACAAAGAGCCTCCGCATTCGAGCCACCTGATCTCCGCGGACTTATTTGCTCACTTTAATCCATGTGTACTGATTCGGAGGTGAACGACGCACTACCTAATTTTCCTGATTATTATGTACTTGGAAAGACATCGACACATTCAGCAAACGTTTCATGTGCACCCAGTTCAACTACTACCTTAATCAGTCATAGATACTAAGTGGCAAGCCACAAAGTATTATGACCTAAATAGCAGAGAACTATCGGGAAGAGAAGACATCTAAATTGGATACAACTCCCGAGCTTCCGCCTACAACCAGAAAAATACCTGTCGCCGGAAATTAGTAGTTAAAAATCTTAATCTCATTTAGCCGCCATGGAAATCATGACATTTATAGCTGAGACGTCGTAGAGATAGAGGTTCGGCCATTTATGTTCTGTGCGGTTCCAGATACATCATTTTCCCCGCCACTATGCGTATAATATTATTTGATACTTTTGACAAAACATATTTCTCAAGGTTCAGAATTTATATCGAAATTGTTATGAAAAACAAGCTATTGAGTCGCTGAAGATCCTCTCGCTTTCAGCTTACGTCGAAAAGATCTCTTCAATATTATATTATATTAGCAAAGATTAAGTCACCAATAGGTGAATAAGTCATCGATTAAAAAAGGCTTTACTTAAAAGATAATCGAAATTAATTCTTATTTTGAACAAAACTAATATTAATTAAATATTAGATTGTTTTTTATTTATTTAAATTTTTTTTCTCTTTATGTGATGCCCCTAAAATTCTTTTCTTACAAGAATTACTTTTCATTTCATATTCGCGTAAACATAGTTCTTTGTTGCTTCTCTTTTATAATTGTTGTTTGCTTTTATGTATTTTTTGTTTCTTTTATAAAAATCACGCACTTACACACTCTCTCTTCTGCACATCTTTTCCTTATTATGTTCAAAGACGCAAGCAGCCTTAAAGGTTTGTTTGAATGTTAATGAAAATTCAAAGTGTTATAAAACAGAGCTGAGGACGATGAACAGCACAGTTTGCCGTTGTACTTTGTCATGTTAAGGTCTCGCTTTACGACCTTCATGACCAGTGTAAATTATTTAATGTGATTAACACACACAAGATTATTAAATTGCAAGAAAAGTTTTATATAAAACAAAGGACCACATTTTAAACAAACAACAAAAAATAAAAAAAATAAAAAATAGAAAAATTTAAAATAGATATTAAAGAAAAAAAGTTAATAAAAGAAATATAAAAAAAAAAGAAACAGTTACAATGAAATCTGCAATAATAGTAAGTGCTGTCTCTTTACTCATACACATATCTTTCGAGTGTGTGTAATTGTGCTAAGTTTTATGTTTGTAAAGTTTGTATCTTAAGTCTTTTCTTTCCTTTTAACGATTAAGCGACTTTAACACAAAAAAAAAGAATTGTTTCGCTTATAAAGTTAATCATTACCGGCATCTTTATATTACAATATTCACACTTATCAACCAAAAACGATGCATGAGTACTGATTATGTGATTTTGCTTGGAATCTCGAGAAATACGCATTAAAAAAACTTGTATTTTTTATTGATAGCTTGAACCAATTCAGGATCGGTTTACTCATATTCAATCGTCTGGCTGTCTGTCCGTCTGTCTGTCTATCTACTCATTTGCATTCTCTTGTAGGAAATCTCACTGTTTCATAATAACTTTTTTACCATCACCCGCCATGGGCTTAAGCCTTCATTGCAAGAACTCACTCATATTAAACCACTAGAGACGTCTATTGCATAATTACGATTGAAACCTACAACTTTACCTACATATGTATTTAGTTAAAGTCCATAGGTCAAAGTTCAAACATCGAAGCAATTATCGTGTAATTAACTATAGGAAAAATAAAAAAGAAGGAAAACTTCAATACATTTTCCGTTACTTAGTTTCTACCCATCGATTAGATATTTGATTGTAATATATACTAGACTCATCTCAACGAATGATCCAGATGGGCGAAATAACGTGTCACCACAATTAGGTAGTACGTATATAGAACATGCTCCAAATCAATTATAAATTTTGTACAAAAAGGTTTTCAATAGAAAGGTTTTGATAGAAATTTTTTGTTTCGGTTATTTTTTAATGATTTATCCGAAGATAAATGCATTTAGAGACGAAATTGCAGTCGTAATTGATGGTGTATGGCCAAGAATAGTTTTTGTAAGCAAATCTTATTATTGAAGACCTAGCGGAGATGTTACCTATCGGGCAAAAGATATACATCATCATCATTATAATCACTTTATGTGAATAAATAAATAACTTTTGCGCACTTTTATTGCACATCATTTACCACTTTGCCCTTCCCAGGCGAAGCAAAGTCAGAAAACATGTGTAGGCGGCTGAATTTTTTATGACACGTTCCCTAAATTAACTTATAAAGAGTTTATATGAAATGATGTAAACTACATTTTCATGTTCCGTAAGAAGAATTGTTTTTGTTGATTGCATTCTCATCATCAGCCACATGTCCAACTTTACTTTTAAGTTTGCTTAAGTTTGCTTCCTGTTCTTGGATGAGTAAAGCAAAGTCAAAACGTTTACATTTTATTTATATTTTTTTTTATTTGATTTCTCATATATTTACTAAAAACAACCGCGAACCATTAATTATTATGATTAATAACTTCTGATATTTGAAATATAATTTTTAAAACGTAGATGATCGCACTTAATAGTTTATCTAACTCTAATATAACATGTGTCTTGCACATAGATTTTTAGTTTTATAGCAACAACTGGACAACTGGACAAAATTTTGGGGCTATCTTAAGCAATTTTGAAATGTGACCAAAGCACTCAAAATGAGAAAAAATTTAATTTTAAAGCTAAAAATGAAAATCTACAGTGATAATATAAGAAAAGATAGAAGAATGAATCCAAGAAATGTTTTATTTGATTTTGAAATTTCATTTGACCTTGTCAATGATAGAAAGAAAAGGTTGAAATGTTAGTGACAAATAGATGGATCGATATATGTAAATCAGACTCGCTGATCAAGAATGTCTAACACTTATACGACTTCCCTGCAGATGCTTGACAGATTAGTTGTTTTTCTAGCGTTGGATAAGATGACAATTTTCAATTCCACCGCACATGATTATATAACATTTTCCGGGTTAATGCATAAATTGATTCAAAATGTGAAATGATCTAACATTTGTGTATTTTTAGAAAACATTTTTAAGATTTTATTTTTAATTTCTTTTTTTTTTTATTTTTAAAAACCTCAAAAACTTCGTATCTTTAAATATTGAAAAAGTTTGCACCGAACTTTTGTTAGAAAAGTTTGTTTTTAAATATTGTTGAAAAACTTCAAGCAGAATCAAATAAAATATATTAAAATTATGGGTTAGAAAAAATTTCTGCTGAATACAAAAACAAAAAAAACAATTTTTATTCAGTTGCAAAAAATATCCTCTATCTCGAACGTTACAATACAATAATTTTATATTAAGAAGTTTTTACGATAATTTAAGTAAAATATTTATATGACTTTCTTCATAAATATACAAGCGTCCTTCGCTTAACGGAATTAAGAAAAAGAATTGAAATCCCATTATGTTCCTCCGATTTGTGGCAATTAGAAATGATTGCCCAACTGTTACCTAATTTGTAACAAATGAGCAAATGAACCAAGTTTGCTTTTCTTGCAATTCTGCATAGTGCGAAAGTGAAGGTGAACTCTTTTCTAATGACGAGAAATTTTTTCTCCTTATTGATACCCCGTAAAATTTAGACAATTATCAGGGAATTCAAGTGAGTGGTGTAATCTAATTCTCCAAGTTTTGTTTATCTCACACAGGACGCTTTTTACAGTTTTAAGGCGACACTAAATGGAAGCTAATGTTAAATGACTTTGATACGGAGTACAATTTTCATATCTCTATCTTAGATATATTTTTATAGCAGACACAAATAACATATACATGTAACATAACAAACATACGCGCATTTAGCATAATTTTTCAATTCTCGAAGACCAACTAAAACTTCCGAGCATCGAGAGACGTGATCCGGCTATAGCCGGAAACTGAAAATTTGTAACTTATAACCCGGAAGATGTATTAGCCTAAAGTTTGATATAAAGAGACTAACCAACTGACTTTGTCCACGATTCCCAACATATTTAGTAGTTATAGTTTAGTTCTTTGAAATCGAGGTAATCAGAAAAGCCCTTAAGCCTAAACTGACAAAATTAATATTAAATTCAACGTCTTAGGCAAAATTCTAAAGATCCTAGCAGTCATTTCGAAAGGTGGAGAGAAGGATAAATTAGCAAATGACCTGATGTGTTATCTTTACCGCATGAATAATGCGTGACATTTATCACGTTTGTAAACTTCTGACGAAAATGTGAGTCGATGCTTTTAAAACAGTTAATTATACTTTATTAAAGAGCGTCTCAATTAGAGTTCACAAATTTTACAATTTTCACAATTCCATGGTCCACTGGTCTGAGATCCTGAATAAGCTTAATCTGGTACGTTTTCAATAACAGCTGTTAAGCTAAGTTCAATGACAGCTGTTAAGTTTCAGAGTTTCCACTTTAATGACAAAAAAAATAACAAAATTGAAATAGTGCGCTCTTATTAAGGCACCATATATTATATTGTTTACGATAAATCGAGCAAGCAAAAAAATTATATATTTGTTTAGGTCGAACCTTGCATTAATTATAAAAAGTTTCATGAATTGTTAGTACGTCAGTTGGTTGATCGAAGCATATTTATTATTATTATTAATCTTTTTAAGACTTTGTACATAGTAAGCTTTCCCACACTAAACGAAAGACGAGGGTTAAGTTGATTCGAAGTCTTCAACTGATCTTAAAAACATTTCATTATATAGTTTTTTGTTTTTTTTTTTTATATTTTCATCGTTCTTGACATAACAAGGCAAGAAAACATAATATGAAGAATGAAAAACTGTGAAAGAAAACTTAGGCGATGTTCTTGATATTATTATATATACAAGGAAACTCTTCTAGGAATTCTTAAATAATTTCTAAACAAAACTATGTTTACTACAATAATTTGAATCTAAGTTACGGCAAACGTGTATCTAGCATTATAAAAAGTTCTTAGAGAAATGTTTGATAAAACTGAATTCCTTAAATTTAATAATAAAATCCATCGAAGCAATTAACCTGAGAAATCTATAAAAACAGAAAAGAATTTTATTTTTTAATATATACTAACTAATGTTTTATTTTAGCTTTTTAATTTATATTCTAAGTACAGTTTAGTATATAATAGTAAGTAAAGTAGAGTAGTAAAGAAGGTCTCAAGTAATTTCACATATAATAACAGTTTTTGTTTCCTTCATAGTCTATAGAAAGAAAACAAAAATTAATTCCTTATCGCTGTTAAACGATATATAACATAAGCAGGTTAAGAAGACATTTCGTAAAAAGGTCAATGACTCATTACTCACATTGAAGAGGTGAGTAGAATATCACTGATATAAATATTGAAAGTTTGCCTCCTCTATAGTGTGAAACAAACCAAAAAGTAAACGGTTTATACGGTATAATAAATAAATAAATAAATGGTTGTGCGACAAAATACTCATAAGTATAAGTGCGTCGGTATGGAAAAAAAATCTTTATGAAATCTGAGAAATCAAAAAAAAAAAAAAAAGAGAAGAATAATAAATAAACAAATAAAAAATTCTTTTCGCGCGCGATTTCTTCAAGTTATTTACTTATTGCATCCTGTACACTGTAAAGTATATAAAATTTTTTTGTCTTGTTGACAAATTAATGATTTAGTGTAAGAAAAGGCTTAGAATCACTATGAGATTCATTCATTGCATTGATTCAACAATTTTGTGAGATTAATTAAATTACTCTCAACACATACACACACACACACACATTTTCAGCTTATAGGAGTTAAGTCAAATACGAATTTTAAATTCTTCGTTTCGAATTTAAAGCCAAAAAATACCAATTAAATGAATTTATTTTGAAAATCTAAAATATAAACAGAAATAGAAAAACCATTGAATATTTTTACTAATAATAAAAGCATTGTATTCAGCTAAAAAGGAACGATTGGAAAGGTTGTATTCAAGAAAAATTAAAGATAATTTTACACGATATACATCGTGCATATAGTATTGTACATACACCGTACGTATTGCACCAATCATATGTATTTTAAAACCTTCATTTTCTACTATTATTTCCAACACTTTTCTCTACAGTCTCCTGTAGCAAAAATGATATTTGCGTACACCGTCTTATTTATATATTATTTTTTGGTAATTGTAGATGAAACTTTGATTCGATTTAATAGTTTTTCAAATTTGGCATAAAGTTTTTTTAAAGATGAAAAATGTACGATCAAAAGTAAATTTTTACAATTTTGCGATTATAATATATATATATGTAGGCACATGAATTAAACTTGTCAGTTCTTTGAGAGATCGAAATTAATCAGACGAAAGTGACGTGAGGAGCTTTGAATCAACAGTTATTTTTTATCTTTTGCACAATAGACAGACGAAGAAACGATTAATGAAAAATACACATATTTTATACACGTTTCTCAAATTTAATGTACCTCCCCGTGTCGTTTAATATATAAAAATTCATCGCACATTTACATAACAATTGAAATTTTCAGTTGCTTTCGTTGCGTTTCCAAATTTCTACTTACTTTATGTCATTAATCGTCTAATCGATTCAGAAGAAGAACACATGAGCAAAAGGCAAATACCAACGATCAATTTGTGATTTATATGCTTTATGAGGTCTGTGTTTTAGAACAAAAAAAAAAAAAAAAAAAAAAAAACTTTAAATTTTACATTTTGCAGGTAGATAATATGTAAACTATATTATAAGGTATTTGAGAATTTTGTCAAAGTCTTTTATAATAATATCTTTATTTATTTAATAACTTTTTTTTCTCGGTGCTTAAATTAGTTAAGGAAAATTTTACTCTTGACAGTGTGGAACGTGTTTCAAATTTTTTCTTGTAATAATTTCTTATCTTTATAATTATTTATTATTCTTATTAGCGCTCTTTACGTCACATAAACATATAATAATAAAATTTACTAATAGAATAGACTTCTCTGACTGACGATTCTTTTTTGTTTATTATTTTAATGAAAATAACTTTTGAGGAATTTTTGTGAAAACAATTTTTTTTTTATGTTGATTGAATGAATTTTTACACGTGCAGTGAGTGTGTAGTCATAAAAGTCCATTTCAGAATAATAAAATTAAAATATTCTGAAATAATTATAAATTAATTTTAAAAAAGGTAACGAAGAAATTATTGTAGCACACTCATTAACTAGTTTATACTATGACGTATAGATGTCGCCACTATTGACTCTATTGAATCCATATGATTCTTTAAATAGTACAAATCTACAGACAAAATGCTTCAAAATTTAATGACATTCGGACTAAATATATATATATGTATATATATATCAGTTTATAAGTTACAGATTTATTAACCGATGTATTATAAAGGATTATCCATTTTGTGGTTCCAAAAGTAAGCGTAAATAAAACACAGTTATGATTGACATTTATTGGGATTCGCATTTTGTTTTTTTTTTTTTCAATGTATTAAGTGGATATTCCATGGGTTATACGCATAGGAAGCAATAGCTTGGCCGTAACTTGACGAATTTTTTAGAAATGCAATGCTTATTCGACATTTACTTGAGGATTTTTACTGCCACAGATGCGATAACTTTGTTTGTCCTTCAACTATAAAATGAGCCTCATCATTGAAGAAAATTCGATGCGAATGAATCTTTTAATATTTAACGCTCTCTTGTTCACAGAATATTTAACTAAAAGCAGGAACAAAGATTTAATATTCAGTTCGCTCGATATGTTAAGCGTACCTTATAATTGTACATATCAGATTTCCACATCCTTTTTAGATCAATGTACTAAGAAGACATCGTTTTCTATGCCTCTTGTTAGTAAACCCTTAATTCCATTCTAAGCTTAATAGAGAAATTTTACTAAAAGGCATTTAATCTAATTAAAGCTCTAAACCAAAAGTTTATACAGGCACGCGAACAACTATAAAAGCCTTAATTTAAAAGAAAAAGAAAAAAAAATAATTTTTTAATGATAATAGTGCATGTGAGTCCATGAATCAATGATTTTCCAAACTATCTTGATGAGCACAATAAAAAAAAATATTTAAGAACAAATCGTAAAATTTGACAATATAACCAACCCTTGAAGTACGCATATCAACAAAAAATATTATATACTTGGCAAGAAAGTAATTTCGTTATACTCTTGAATTTACAATTGTTTTTTGGACATTAGTTATATATGACAAAGGCACAAGGGGAGAGAACACGAACTCGAATTTCCATAGAAACTTTCGTTGATCAAAATTTTTATCATTAAATTCCTTGCAATGTTATATACATAAGTGAAAGTCGAAGTACAAGTAGAACTCTCTTAACATTTCATTGACAGTTTTTAATTATGCTTTTCTCTGTTTATTTTAACATAACGAATATAAGAAGAGAAAAAAAACAGATTCTTGTTCTTGAAAAGTTTGAAAGAAGTTGTTGGTTTCTTTTTTATCTTAGTTTATGGCTGAAAAGAATGAAAAGAAGAAAAAAAAGCAAGAACAATAAAAAAAATCCCATAATAAAAGTAAATACTTGACCGCATTTTAAAGAAACTTTTATAACAGACACAATCTCATTTAAACAACACAGCGACAGTCAGACTGACAAGCAAACCAAAAAAGGTAGACATGCGAGGCTGTCAACAAAACAATTCATTCATTGTAAATCTTGATGTGTTTTTTATTCATCATCGGAATATATTAAATTTATCAGCTTATTTGTAACATCCACGAGAAAGTCATTAAGATCTTTTATCAGTTGTTATTCTTTACAGAATTTTGAAACCTTTTAAACAGTACGTCTTCTCTTTCTCTTTATCTTTATCTATTATAGTTTTATTTACATGTTTTTTAATCCCATTAAGTCTCCTTCTGCTTACCTATAAATTCAGTATGGAGTTGTATATATAGAATACATGTGTGTATGTAAAGCCATTAGACTTTATAAATATATTTATTTTTATAATGTAAAGCAAAACATACTTGACAGCCAAATTTATATTCAACAGTTATCTGGCGACTTATTACGAAAACTAATTATATTGAAAACCTTTTATAAAACAACCCAACAACAATATCTAAATAAATATAATGTACGGTGACCACAATACGCGAGAACACTATGTAATTATCAAGAGACGATTTGTAATAGTTCGAATGATCGTAAAACGTAGAATATTAACAAACACTAAACAATTTTCTTTTTTTCATTTAGTAAAAGAACAAAGAAACTTTCATTTTATATTCGTAGCAAACGGAAGAAAAGGAATCCAAATGAACGCTATCTTGGCAGTAAAACCGAATTATGGATACCCATCGGCCTATCTCAAGTATTAATTCTATATTTAATTAGGAAAATTTTTGCTATTAATGATCTTTCCAACTGAGTCTTTCGATGCTCTAGTTTTTTTTTTTCTTTACTTTAATTTTTTCATTTCATTCGATTCATTTCGTTTATCTATGATTCCTTATATGATAATTTTTAATGAAGCTTTGAAGCTTCATGTCTTTTAGTAGTCAGTTCTGATAAACGAACAATTGATATTCTTGTGTAAGAATTCGAATCAACGTGAATATTATTTTGTAATGTTCTTATACCGGTAATATGCAGAAATTCAAAGTGTAATGGAAAGATGTTGACGTCACGCGAGAGTGCTACCCGATAATGTAAATTGAATGAATTCGATTTTTTTTTTTTTTGCTCAGATACTCTACACGCAGAGTCCTACAAGGTGGTAATGTGTTTCACTTAAGCACTCTTTTCAATTTACAAAAAGGCTTAACTGAAGATCTGCACCTGAACGGTCAAAAAAGCAAAACGTGACTTGAGTAAAAGTCGTCTAAATTATTCAAAGCAAGATGATGATTTTTGCTCTAAAATCATTCTATGGAATACAAACCACTCACGATTTAATACAAAAGAATTGATTTAGAAGCAATATATTTTTGTACTTAACCAATCTCTTAACTTCAAGCCGGATCTATAGTATAGCCAGCCATTCTTATAGAAATTGATGACATAGTAACATAAGTAGCGTTTTGAACGAATATTCCAGAACTAACCCAGGCCATTGGATTGCTAATGGTGTCATTGTATTCAGGTAGAATATTTGTTGAGAAAAAATTCCAAAAATTTTATACTTCCGTCATGTTGTTACGAATGAAAATTTTTTAAATTGTCGCTACATATTTTTAAATCAATCTTCCTCAAAAAACTGCTTCGTATTCATTAGATATTGAGTCGAATTATCGAAAAATTTTAAGGCTTTTGTTATCAAAAAAAAGGATTGTATTGCGGGAGCTGCCATGCCACCATTTTCTTTTGACAAATTATAAAAAAGAACTTTTTACGATTCTGAACACTTGTATTGAAATATTAAAAAAGAAAAATTTTGAAAAATTTAATAAAAATGGCAACACCGTAGCAAATTTTGCGAGTCAGATTTGGTCTAAAGGAGGTTAATGTCATGCAGCGGAAGTGAAATGAATTTGATTTAAACAAAAACAAAATCCATTTAATCTAAACTCCTATATATTTATTGCAAATGACATGGAATTTTTTGAAAATATTTTGTTTTTTGTGTGATTAACAAGCGTATCAATAAAAACATCCTATTATCCTCAATTTATGATGGAAACAGAGATGCTTTTTCATTAAAAAAAATTGTGTAGATTAACTAATGCTGTCACTTTCTTGTCTTATCCTATTGGCATTTTCAAGAGAATATTATACCAAAAATGTTGTAAGAAAATTCGATTGAAAAAAACCAGAATTGTTCGAATTGTTCGAGAAAAACACGTCGAAAGGGTTGACATGTGTTACAAACATGTTTTTTGCAACAATAAATATTTTATTATTTTTTTCTAATTCGTCTGCGATTCCAGAACAATAAAACTGCCCTTTTAAGTTCAAATATTTACCTTAGTACTTTTCGCTACATCTATTACGGACGGAAAGAATCCAGCAATATGTTACAATTTACATAGAGCAAAATGAAAAAGAAAAAAACAAAAAATATATATAATTCTGTAACCGATTTCATGAACAACTACAAAAACTTCATTCTGAAGTTTTAATTTCTTAGTCGAAGCAGTCACTTCTGCTCAAATCGATTTCCACCTTAAAACTACTTAGCGGTCGTCTCGATAAAATGAAACTAACATATTTTTGTTCGAAAATCATGAACACTCTCTAAAGTTCGAATCATAAACACTCTCTCAAAATATCTGTTAGTCCATTAGAGAATTTACAAGTCAATAAGAGATTAGACTGTAACTTACCATTGCCGGGATTCATTTTATACAGGCAGCGCTTACGAAAAAGTCCAAAATTTCATGGAACACATTTATCTCAAGTAATAAATGTTTTCCGTATATCCTAGATGGTTGAAATTATTTATTAAATCTACAAAAAAAAGTTTGATTTTCCGTTAATATAAATTTCAAATAACAAACTTATTTTTGGTGCAACCAAAGTGATGTTACCCTCAGCTATAATTAGTTCACTTATAAATATGAAGTTGATCTCGAACATGTCAAAAATCTCTTTATATTAAATTTATGTATATTTATATTTATATCAAGTCAATTTTTCCGTTTTGTTTCTTTGAAATTTGATTAGTCCCTCAACATATTTATCCAACAAGTCAAATTTGTTATTTTCATCAATGCAACTGGCATTTTCAATATCTTTAGGAAATCGTATATTTGCGTATATAATTGAAGTCTAATACTATTCCCAAATAAATTCACCAGTTGTGTTAGTTTATTGTGTACGCTACGCCTGTCTATGTTATAGGGATATCCATTTCGTGGTCCAGATTTGACAATCTTATTTCAGTAATACGTGTACAATAGAACTACCACTTAGGTTATTATTGGCTTGGTATAATAGTTGCCATTTGGTAGTATGAATCGCTTAATAATCGCTGAACGTGCGAGAATAGTAAAAACTTACTAGAAAAGTGATGATTCTGTAGTAAATATGTTTCATTGTTGCATTACTAGTTAATTATGATCGACATAATCATCCATCCAAGCGAAATATAGGCAAAAATAGATTTGTTAAGGATCATACATTAACGAAACGCAAGCTCGACCGAAAATATTGGAGCTGAAATCTGAATTTATCCATTCCACGGGGCTCACAGCATCGGGACATATGTACTAACATAAGTGTTTTCAATTGATTTACGTTACGTTAAAACTTGAAATCTTACATCTCTATCCACCACAAATTGAATGGAAGAATTTCAAAAACACTTCAACACAACTTAACATTTAAGAATGTTTTACTTATCAATTAGAGAGTAAGTGCGTTATTTTCATTTAATTTCTTGAATATAATTTAAACAATTTTTCTAATATAATAAATGATAAAAAAATAGAAATTATTGCGTAATCGTAAGGATAGATAAATGAATGAATCAATAAAAATTCTAGCGTTGAAGACGAAACGAAACTAAATCAAGCATAATTGAAATTCAATTTTTCAATGATTTCAATGATTGATGTTAAAATTTTATTTTACCCATAAATCTTCTTTCATCATCATATCGCTTAAGAATTCTTATAATTTTATTCTCGAACATTTTTCATTTTTAGTTCCTTCTGCTAAGTCATCTCGCACACATAGTCTTGACGAAACCTTTGAACAACGATGAGAACACTGAGGTCGTACTTGAGTAAGTATTGAGAGAATGGAAAGTTCCGAAATATAATATTTTTCTAAATCAAAAGAAAGGCTTTTCATTTTTAACAACACCAATTACATGTAAGATTACTTTGTAGCGCATAACTGTAAATTGCATGTTTGCGTTGATGTGTGTATGTGTGTTTGTAATATTCAGTGTTGACGGCATGCATTATTATAAAATAGTTCTGCTTACGTTAATTTTTCTCATTTTAATTGCAGCGAAACGCTTAAAGAAAATATATTAAAAATTTCGTTTACAGAATTGAAAAACAGAAACTTGTTAAATTTCCCGAAGAATTCGTTGCGGAAAAGGCAGCTGATTTAAGCAGTACGTTAATGAGATCAACGACACCCCCACCAAAAACAATTCAAAATAACATTAGCGAAACTAAACGAATTTTAGATGAAATTGAAAAAATCAATCAAGCATTGGGTTACTTTAAAAAGACGGGACCTTCCAAAGTGCCTATACTTTTAGATTCATCGGAATATCTATTTCCTAACGGCCAGAACTCTCCAATTAAAACTACAAATGGAGAGACATTACTTTTTCCGACCATACGAACAGTGAAGTCACAGATTGTACATAATCGGGCCAATCAATACAATGAAATTTCACAACGAGAAGTTCTAGAAACTTCTGTAAAAACAAAAACCAACGGATTAGCCAAAGAACATTCACAAATTCCCATAAAAGCTTTAATAAAATCTCAGGCACCGCCTTTCATTTATTTTGAACCCTATCATCTTGAATTACAACAAGCTCAACAATCGATTCAAACGCCTAAGGTGCACTTCGTTATACCCGTCAAGCTTTACAAACAAAATAGTCGACAAGAGTTCTTGGAAAGGTTAAGCCCTATGGATTATCAATTTAAAGGTTATAAAATAGTTGGAGATTTTCAGAATTTTTATAATAAAAGTAATGGTATTAAGCAACCAGCCGTCTCCGTAAAAACGAAACCTTCAGCTAAATATCATTTACTTTTGGTACCTCAGACATTATTAATGCAACCGCAAGCGAGAACAGTTAATAAAGATATCAAAATTATTGAGGATGAAAACGATTTAAGTACAAATTCAGGTAGAGGAGAGAAAGTGAAAAAAAGTTCTCATAAAATACAAGCACCGGTCAATAATACGCAGATACTGGCAAAACGGACAGACTTAAAATCTCAAAATATAGAACCTAACAGTATTAATAATCTGACTAAAGTGTCAATGATAACTCCATTTATGACGACCACAATATCAACAATACAACAACAAAAACTCTACAAAACTCCATATGCTAACAATACGGGCCCTAACGCTGTAAAGACAGCGTTTCAACATATTTTTAAATTTCCTTTCCGACCTGAATCTAGACCGCAACAACAACAACAGCAGCAGCAAGTGTACAACACCGAATCCTCGATACAAGGAGTTGTACCTTTAAAAATACCGCAGAAACTGCAATATACCGCCTTAGCGGTTGCAAATCCCCTAGTGGGTCAAAGTTTAAATCAACATAAACCGAGTGATTTACATTTTACTGATTACAAGTGGGAAGATGAGAGTATGAGCGGTGATAATGAAAGTTCGGTGAGCAACTTGAACGAAGACGACGAGTCTCACGAAAAGAGCGAAAAGACATTTCTAGCTCATCACCAACATCATCATGCTCAAAAGCATGAAGTGCAAAAAGAAGCCCTGAAGCAGGCGGGAATTATTATACAGAAATTAAAAGTTCGCAAAGGGGGTATAGCTATTGCTGGTCCGGGCGGTGTGGCGACAGCGGGCAGCGGTGGTACTGCCATTGTAGGGCCTGGCGGTTACGCTCTTACACATCCTCGTGGTTTAACTATAGCCGGACCGGGAGCCAGAGTTATAGCCATTCCATCGCATGTAGATTTGAAAGATGCTTTACGTCGCACCAATTTAGTTAATCAAACGTGGCCGAGGGAAGGCCGTATCGTGGCAACAGGTCCTACCGTTTATTATGCCCCACCAACGGCGATCGATGTTGAATTTTAATCAACCGGTTATTTTTTCTTTTGTGTTTTTCTTATTGTTTTATTTATTTTTTTTTTCTTTTGAGTATTTATAACATTTTAAGATTATGTTTTTAAATTATAAAAACCCGGATAAATATAAAAAAAACACGTTAAAAAAAAGTAAGTTTTCAAACTTCAATTATTTTTCCTTAGAAGCTAACTCGGCACTTTCCACTTCTTGGAGATGAAAAAAAAATAAAAAGGTAAAAATTTTTTTTTTTTAATTTTCCCGATATTAAGGAACATGTGTTTTACATTTGTCCGTGTTTTTTTTTCTTTTGTAAGTAGTTAAGACTTTTAATTATTTACGATTTTACTTTTTATCTGAAACCATAATTTTTACTTACAAATAATATTGAACTGTTTTTCGGTTTGTAGTCATATACCATAAAAAAGTTAGTGTCAGGCAAAGGAAATAAGAAGAACGAAAGTCGTATTGTCCCTAATATCCTTAATAATCTCCTCATTAATATCTATGCCTTGCATTATTTGTGAGCATATCACGTGAACGATTAGTACTATTTATTGAATCACTAATTATGTACCGAAATGCAAAGGATCGAAAACTATCTACGTCAATCCATTAGATCTCTTCATTGGAGACCTTCATTGTGATCAAAAAGTTTCGAGTGGAATAAAATTTTATACTTTTTCTTAAACATCGCTCAAAAACTGCCAAAAAAGTAGTCCTCATTAATTGACTGAAAATGTCTCATGAATTTGGATAATGAGGGAATCAATGGAAGACGTTTCATTCGTTATATTAATATTTAACCGATTTCTCTCTTTTTAAGTACTAAGTATCGGGGCATCATCCATCCAATTAAATGAATAGTTTGAATGTCCTACGCAAACATTCATGTCTTGGTATTGTTTATGCTGTCATTATTGAGTACAAGTTCAAGACAAATCTTTTAATTTTGCACGTCGATTTTCAATGCTTTTCTTATAGATTCTTTTTCTTTCTTTTTTTGGTATTTTTTTATTATGGAACAGTACAGGCATCAACAATTTCCTAATAATTCATATTTTTAATGACATTCTCGTTCAATTTGCCTCATTTTAAGTTCGTTATAATTATTCCGATAAGAAAACAAGTAAATTTGTGGTGAAAGTTTTTAAAGCGACTTCGTAAAATCATCCCCTATCCAATAAAGCAAGAAGAAATCAGGATTTTGTCGGCTATATATGTATATCCTGAGATAATAATTAAAATTAAAATCAGTTCACGGCTATTCTCATGAGCTAAACATGTCTACGATAAGTTGGTGATATAGGCTTGCAACAGAAACAACTCTGGTGCCGAAAATAGCCCAAAAACAAGTAATACAAAAAAATGTTCGCGAAAAGATGCTCTTAATTTAAAAGTCTACACGTAGAAAAAGTTTTATACATTTTTCCAATCTTTTTTTAACTAAAAAATGTAAAGTTATGTATAAATTAATTTATATCACTTTAAAAAATGTGTAAAATAATTGCACTTAACTAACTAAACTGAATTGTAATGTCTAACCAGCACTGTGTATGTATTTGTACCCAATTGAAATATGCATGTAAAGTATATTCTATTATTAATCGCACATATTAAAGAGAAGAATATTGTAAATAAAACTAATACAAATTCTTTTACTTTTAATTTTTCTGAATACACGTACGGCAACAAAATGTAATCGACAATTTTATTTAGAAAAAGGACAATAAATAATTTGTACAGTTGGCCATTGCAACCGTTGTCGACGGGAATTTCCAACAGCAATTACGGTACACCTTTATTAACGGCATTTCCCGAGGCATCTGTCAAGGCAGAAAAGAATAATGAAAAACAACAACTATATTTTGAAACTTTTTTAAATCCTACAAATTTTCCGCCAGAAATTTATAACGCACAACAATACTTCCCTTGGCACAGTGGATTATTTAATAAACCCTTTACTCTGGCAGCATTTCCGTCAACCACGCAACCTCAATTCATGCCGCAGTTCATTAACGGTAATACCATATTTACCTCTACGACGACTACTGCCACTTTAAAACCTAACAAGAAAAAGGATCGAGAACCGACCACTAAACGACCGACAAAGGCCATTTTTAATGTTCAACCACCAAAATTACAGGTTAATGTGGAACATACGGAAGGAAACTTTAAGAATGATATGAACCTTTTAAATGGCATCAGAGAAATTAATCCCGAGTTTTCTATAGAAGAAATCGAATTAAAACCGGAGCAGCATATAAAATCTGCCGCAACACATACGATGAAAAAATCTAATCGAAAATCGTTAAAAGTTGCAAAATCCGATAAAAGAATTTCCCCTGAAGGGTTGGATCTTAAAGTAGAAGCGACAGGTAAAACCTCAACTACTGGCAATATACCATATATAGCTTTTGGTACTTATTTTCTGCCCTATTTCTCTCAAGCGGCTAAGCCGAATGAAAAGGCAGCTGCATTAATTTTGGAACCGCATTCAAAGGCGGTGGTAGGAAATGGCGGTACAGCCATTTCTATGCCCCTATCGAAAGCTTATTTAAAGCGTGGTGTTACCACAAACGTTTACTTTAATCCGGACTCAGTAGCCATAGCTGGAGTGGGAGGAAAAGCCCATGCTCAAGCTGATCTTGAGTTGAATTTAATCAATTAATGCACTTTTTTTATAGAACTAATGCACATTCTTTTATTTAAAAAAAAAAAAAAGCCCAAATAAAGTTTATAAAAATTAAAAAAGAAATAGTTGCAAATTCTTGTTGTAAATAAGTGTAAATAATTTTAAATTAAAATTAACTTAATGACAGTACTTTGCGTGCAAATATTAATATAAAAATAATCTTTAAATGGTTGATCATTAATATATATTTAATGTTTAATTAAATGCTTTTGTAAACCTCTGTACGAAAAGTAATCGTTTTCTTATACAAATGCATTCAGTGTTTGGGGTTTTTCGGAATTTTTCCTTCTCTTCTGTAGAAAATCTCACTTTTGTAGTTTTAGTTTTCTCTATATTCTTTAGAGTAGTTACACTATTTTTTTATTAAACAATTTACTCCTAATCTAAACAAGTGTGCAAATCTGTATAAGTAACCTACCTACCCTTCCCGACTTCCCCTTACATAACATAGACATAAATCTACTGATATGGATGACACGGATGTTATACCATATTACGGTGGTATGCGGGGTCAATATCTGCACATTAAAGATGGTAAAATCCACAACATTATCAATAAAGGTTCTGAGAGTATTACGCAATCCGCTGATAAGAAAGGATCGGATGTTAACCCAGATGGTAATGTTACCTCATCCTTCGAACACGATTTCAACAAAATTCAATTAGCAGCGGCTCGTTTGGTCGCAATACAGGAGCAAGCTAAACGCAAGGGATCATTTAGCGCAGAAGACAATCGTGTATACGCCGTTAGTTTACTAGAATTGGGTAAGGCCGCTCAAAATTTAGCCATGTTGCAGCAAACGGGTCAAATTAAAGATTTCAGCGTGTTACTGCAACCGTATCATATGATAAGTGCAATGCCGCAAAAAAGCCCAATGACAGAAAATATGGATCACTACACTAATATAGAAGCAATTGTCGAAGAACAGAAAGATGATGGCGTAACCACATCACCATTTTTAAGCGCATCAGGTTTATTACCTACAACTCCCCAGGATCCCTACGAAGATAACAATGATAGCGTTGCCGTAATGCCTCCCAAAAAGGATGCTTCAGTAGCCGAGGCTAAGCCAGTAGGCGAGTAAAACAGCTAAATATAAATTCGTATTTAATATGAACATTTTTTTATATCTTTCTTAGGGGTCTCCATAGCTGGAGAAGGAGGTGTCGCTTCAGCTAAGCCCAATGCTGTAGCCTTATCCGGTCGCAATGGCTTAGCTGTATCAGCTCCTAAAGCCACCGCTATAGCAGGCGTTAGTCCAGAAGAAGCGGCCGCATTTAGCGTTTCTGTACCAAGCCGTAATCAAATTATCATCAAGACCTCAGGGCAACGTCTCCCCCTATTTTCTCCAAACTTTGATTACTACGATTACTTAGAGTCATTACCAATACAAGAGTCCCCCTATAGCCATGATATTCCTCCTACAAATAAGTATAATTTTTTTAAATATAACTCGAAACCCATATCTACCGTAAATGTTGCTGCGAGTATGTTAAAACTGTGGCGAACTGCTTTAGCGGAAGATTACGCTAATACTGATGGGACTGCCGAACATAACGCTGACATAGATACTAAAAAAGAATTTAAAATAAAATCCAACTAATGTTAGGTCGAAATGTAAGAAATTTTGGAAATAAAAGAGTGAACGCAATCAAGAAAATATGTTTTATAATTAAAAGCTATAAAATATAGATTGAAAAAAATCAAAAAGCATTCCTAAAAGATAACTATAAAAAAAACTTCAATCGACTCGATAGTAAAAAAAAAGCTCCTGCCTTAGCAGAAAAGACAGCCACATAAGGTATAGTTGGTAGAAATTCACTAAAGCCTAAATGACTTTTTATGGGATATTCTTTACTTGTGCGGCTCTTGTAGGCACCTGAAATAACAAATAAACTAACAATTATAAGGAAATACAAGATTTTTAAGCGAAGCGTTACCTCTTATATTGTGTATGAGAAGGGCAGTCGCAGGATTTTTATGCGTTTCGAGTATATCTTTAATATCCTCGGTTATGTTCGTTTCCTGCACTCTTATTTTATAGAAATAATCCATCAAAGTCAATTCAAAAAAACGTCAAGAGGAAACTTATTCTGTATTTTTATTCACTTACAGATATAATTTAATTTTTCTCATTTTGTTGTTGAAACATAGAAATATTTCATAGTTTTGATTATAATTTCAAGGCTAAAACAAACACATTTTCAAAAATTATCGTTTTGGTTTGGACAGATATTCTATGATTACATAAAACAAGTAAATTATTATATGTTTTCTTGGATCAAAATTTTGACAATCACCACTAGGAGGATATTTGATTGCAAGGAAGGTTGAAGATGCATTCTCGCGGTATGTATCGCATATATCGTAGACCGAGCTGCCGCATAACCAAGTAGATAAGAAACAACAAGTCGGCATAGTCGCTGTCCAATTACTAATTTAGCAGACCATACTTTAGTTACGAATAGGCGTTTGGTCCCGGCTGTAATTAGTGTTTGATCAATAAAAGTTGGTTGAACTGTGTATGTGCTGCCAAACTCGATCCCCCCTCCCCTATTTATATATATGTTATATTTATACAATGCATCATCTAGAGGATACGTATGTATAGTCTACGAGTAGTGAGCAAAACATTCAGAAAATGAAGGTATTTTTAGCTTATTTTGTTTATTTTCAATACCAAAGTATGTGAAAGAACTTTCAATGTTTTTGCTCAATTTCATTTCGATATCTTAATTTTTGCGAACGAGAAAGTGGTTATCGCAGACCCTGTATAGACAAGCAGATAGACACATGAACGGACGGATACGTCTATATGAATTCCGAATTTCGTACTGATTAAGAATGTATACACTTTACGTGGTTTTTGAAGCATTAAAGCATTTTTCTTAATGTTGCATACGTTTTCACAAAACAATTAAACCCCAATACTCTCGAGTACTCGGGCGTAATCGATGCTTTATATTTCTGTTCATAAAGCAAATTTATTTTCAATTTCTAAATCTTTATCAGTTTATTCCATTAATTTAAGTAAAACAACAAAATGCTGATCACGTGCAGAATCAAAACTGCCATCTTTTCCTAAGCTTTCCAATTTCAATCGCAATTACAAAAATATACATTTTCGAATTATAACCAAATCACTTGTCGTATACGATATTATAAGTTTGTGTGGATCTATGTAACAGAGACAGGTCCATGTTTCGTTATACGGATCGGTTTAGAAACAATTTCTGGATCGATGTAAGCTTGTCTGTCCATATATTCTTGTGTTTAACCTTCAAGTCGCAATTTGTGAGACATACCGACGTATTTTGGCCCGAATACAAATGCTATTGATGATGGATTCGATCTATTTTTACAACAGTTCCCACATAAGACAAACACTCTTCAATGATAACAGGTGGATTTTTCTTTTAAACCCTTCTAACTTATAATACTTTGTACTGGCTGTGGTGTAGAGTATAATTCAGCTGCATCAAATTTAAACCATGCGGATCTATTTTTTTCACCCGAACATATATACGGATTTTCATGAAAAGTAAATCTTTATATGGCAACAAAGTCTATTTTTTGGTACTTTACGGCAGAAATAGTAGAAGAGCAAGAAAATTTTTGTTAGAGAAATAAAATTTACTAAATTTAAATCATGTCATTTCAAACTTTACGCCCTTTATTATAACGGCTCCCATGAAAAGCGTGTGTATAGAAACAAAGCATAAAGCGAAGTGTTTTTCACGAAAGTAAATGAAGAATTGTATTAGAAAAAGCGGTCTAAAGTATTTAATAATTAGCTCTGAGCGACTGTATTGTTTTGACTTTTTCTTTTTTTTTTTTTCATGAAAAGAAACATCAATTGCTTTTTCCTGTATATTCTTCTTCAGCTTCGGAATGACAATCGGTTTGACTATATTAACGTACTTTCAAGATACTTTTGTGTGTGTCCATTGTCTTTTCATATGAACGCGTTCATATTCAAAACTATAACACGAGCGGATTATAATAAAATTTAGTATCGTTTAGTCTAATGATTTATGGTTACGATATCCGTCTAACAAGCGGAAGATCTGAGTTCGCATATTTTTGTCCAATATTACCGCATATACTTAAGCATCGATACGTTCCTCGTGCTTGGGCTTTAAATATCATGTCATAATTGGGCTCGTTTCAGTTTTTTCACTCTCTTGCTCTCACACGTTTGTTTTGTTAACATTTCGAGTCTTGATCTCCAAGGGTCATTTTTGCACCAAAATGTTTAGTACAGAAATGCACCGTTTTATTATATATAGAGTTTTTGCCTAAACTAAGATTATGATTTTTCAATGTGTAAGAAGAGGATTTTGGACACATAGCAAGCGCTTTAAGAAGGATTCTGAGCACAAATCAAACGTTTAAAGGGGGATTTTGGACACCCTCCAAAGTAGCATGAATAGAATGGAATAAAATCGAAAATTGTGCAAATCAACTGATCTGTTAATATATTTCAACTTTTTTTTTTAGGAATAAGCACATGGGTGTAAAAACCTATCGTTATTACACCTCCACCAGTGAAGGTGATGGTTTTATTTCATTTTGTCATCCGGTTGGTAACTCCTCGAAAGAAGTCTCGAAGGACCCACAAAATATATATATTCTTGATCAGCTTCAAATTTAGAATCGATTTGAGCATGTCCATGTGACCATCTGTCCGTCTGTGCCATGTCTGTGATAAACATTCTCTTGGCCACAAAAAAAAAGAAGATATTAGGTTCAAATTGAGCAGAAACACTGGAAGTTCTTTTACATATGTTGCTATTGAAAATAGGCCAAATCGGTCACAGGCCAGCACGTCCGTTTTCTGGCTCTTTTTCTCTGACTTTTTTCCTCTGGTACTCTATGGTTAGCTTTGTTCCACGGTATTCCATAGAAATAGAAAAAATCTGACCTGCCCATCTATTAAAATTTAGTTTCCACCCCTTTTTTTAAAGATGAAGGTGGTGGATATAAAACATTCGGCACAGCTGAATATAATTTTCTTACTTGTTATTATTTTGGACAAATGAAATGAATTTTTAGGCTAAAAAATAAAGAATTGAGAACTAGCAACATAGGCTGTTGGCTCTATTTTCAAAAAGAACATTAAATATTAAGTGGATCCATAGAATTAATTTCGCCGAATGCGACTATTCCTGCTCCCAAAATTTGTTGTTATTTACCAATAAGAGTGCGCATATATACTTGAAGAATAATAACAACATACAGAGAGCTTTAGGGAAATAAACCCATTCTAGATTTTTATTATTTTTATTTTTATTTCAAAAAATGTTATCAGTAATCCAATCAGTTTGCACGAGCTTAGAATATTTTCTGGTTTATTTGATTATTTCCGTGCATTTTCATTGAGTTGGAAAATAATTCCATTGAATCAGAAAAAATTTATTAACAATTTTACTTTTTTCTGCTTAAAAAACGTCTTCCAATATTCAAAAAAGATGTTAAAAAATAATAAAGAGGAGACGGCACACTATTTATAACACAACAATTTAATTATTTCACGTCTATGGGGGATAGTACATATGGAGACCTTTGACTGTAATCTCCGGTATTTACGGTGATGAAGTTAGGTTTTTCTGATACCTTTCACAGCCTTTTAACACATATCAAAAAAACTAGACTTGTATTCTTTCTTGAAAATTTTTTATAACAATTTAAGCGTTCCACCTCTATGGGGGACAGTACACAAGGAAGAAGATCAATATAATGAATATGATGACTACTAACAGTAATTTTTTTTTTATTTTTTATAACATAAGGCATGATTTAGTTTTTTATTTATGTTTGCATTTCCTAGTTTTGTTTAGTTTTTGTAGACATTTTGTGTAGTTTTCCATGTCGTTTTGTTATCAACTACATCTTAGCAAAGACACGTATCAACTGTGAAGTTAAGTTAGCCCGCACTTGAGCAAAGACAAAAAGATGGGACAAGCACAGTGTACTAACTTCACACTAATATATATATATATATCAAATCATCTATTTCATTTAACACTTGCCTCTGATATTTGCAGCACAATATTGTGGAGATCCAACAACAGTTGCTATTCAGTCTCTTTGAAACGACAGTACAAAGATTATATTTTAGCCACAATAGCTATAACGAGAACTACTTATCTTGACTATTAGGCGACACGATAGGACATAATAGGAAGGAAGGGAATTATACAAAGAAAAATAGTTTAGAAACAAACAGTGTCGTCCGCGACTGTAATATTTCGAAAATCAGTTTTCATTTATTCTTGCGATTGTTTTCAACAATGTTTTGTAAATATATGTGAAAGAGAAAAATAATTCATTGATTTGAGTTTTTTATGGAAAATCCTTGACCTTGAAAATTATCTTTAGCTGAAGCAGCAGCTTCGGTATTATCTTCAGGTATACGATCACTAATTGCCTTAACGCCACGATCAAATGTTAAAACACCAAATTTATAATCATAATCTGGTACACCACGGGGCAAAACCTAATTAGTAAAATTTAATAATATGAATATTTTAGTGTATATTTTTGATTTGTGCTCTTATACCTTTCTAATCACTGGCGCGTCCAACTGACTTTCCTTTTTCCTTTTGCCATCTAAACGGACACCTGAGCCCTTGAAAGTTTCTACCACTTCTTCCATAACATGACTTTGTTGCGGATCATCTTGTGCATTATCTTCATTTTGATCCGATGTCTCTTTATAGCCCACAGGTGCCTCAAATTCTACATTCATATCGCATTCTATAATGCTAACAGCATTGCCTGGCTTTGTCTCAAGAACAGATAATTCATAAATTTTTTTATTATATTTAATAGCTATGACATCGCCAGCGGTTAAGCAAGCAAAGTTACGTAAGGCATTTTCCAAAACCGCTTTTGGATTAGTGATATCTAAAAAGTCAACACTGTTTGGCTGGAATTTTGAAAATTTAGCTATTGGCAGCGAGACGCTTTCAATATTAATTGTTTCACCCTCCTCCAATAACAAGTTATCCATCATCCAAAGGGGCAAATAGCAGTTTCCCTCATCGGCTACGAACTCTAAGACACCGGCATGTGAATGTCGATCCTTTTCAGCGTTTATCAATTTAAATAACATCGGATACTCAACATTAAAGCGAGTTAACGCATCCAGAGCTGAAGGAGGCATTATTACTGTGAAAAGATTTCAAATATATTCATAAAAACATACAAACATATTTCAGTTTTTATTTCCTTTTTTTATTTTAAACTTACTTTTACCGCCATTTTCTAGATCTTGGCGCTCATTGCCTGGCAACATGGATACTGAGAGGCACTTATAAGAGGCCTTAAAAGTTCGGCTTGTCTCCGGGAATATCATATTAAAACCGCTAAATTGAAACTAATTTTTTCAAAATATATATTTTGCTCTTCAAATAACGTACTTTCACACACACAATACATACCATTTTCCAAGCTTTTTCAAGATTATTTTACACCAACTCAATGTTCCAAATGAATATTGTATCCGTTATATATGCAATTTTTTCTTTAGACGATTATTGTGAAAAATTTTAAATGAATATTGAATTTTGAATTTTCAATTAAGAAAGTTGACAGTATTTTCAATACCTGTTATATAAAAATATATATGTAAAGTGGGTTTAGGAAATTTTATTATGTTCACTACTCTCTGCACTGCTTTTAGTGAGGTTATATCAAGTTTATGTACATATATGCAACCCCCCAGAAGGATTTCAAATAGCACCAACCACATTATTCTGATTCAGAATCATTTCCTAAATCAATTTCAGTATGTCTATCTATCTGTCCATCCGTCTATCTGTCTGTCTCTATATGTCTGTCTATCAGTCTGTTTCACGTTTGTCTATGTATTCTTGTAAGTAATTTTCGAAACATTTTGATAAAATGTTGTGGCCCTTGAAGAACAAGATTTTATAAGAAATAATGAGTACTTGAAGAGAAAAGAATTAATTTTACTAAATTTCAACTATGTTGGTACACATTTTGAAAACTCCTCCCATAGAAGGGATCTAATAGAAAATAACTCTTCAGATGGCAATAACTTTTATAATTTTATAATGGTGTTACATCAATCACAAACTAGTGGAATGCAACAACAACAAACATTATTTTAACATGATAACTGTCGCGGTCATAAATAAAAATTGCAGCTGGCAATAAAAGGAAAGATTGACAAAGAATTTCTGTCAAATCTGACAAGAATGGGATTAATGAAACTACGTATTCACAGGTATCGCAGAAAGGGACGCAGAATTTGTGATTTTCGTAGGGTTTATAAGCAGGGCATTTTGCTTAAAACAAAAGAGTCGATTAATAATATTTGAGAAGTAACTAAGTATTGAAAGAAATTGATCCTCGTAATAATTTGTAAAAATAATTAAGATTGTAAATATTTCTTAATAGAACTAAAGAACTTGAAAATACCAAAAGCGAAGCTTTTCGCGATATAACGATACGAACTGTCTCTTAAAGGTAAAACATAAAAGGCAATTACGTAACAATGGGAATAAGTGAAGAACTCCATCGAACGATGTAATATAAGGTGTTAAGTGGCCGACCTTGCCCGAATATAACATTTTTACTTGATTTATAGCTTTTCAAATATTCGCTATAGCGAAGTTTTCAAATTTTGTGAACTACGAATTTGACCCTCGCTCTCGCAAGTTCATGCCGGTTAGCGAATGTCTTAAGTGAGACTAGAAGCTAAATAAAGTTAATTAAGAATTTAAGAGGCAGAGTAAAAGGTGTTCTTTTTTTTGGGGGGAAAATTCAGGACGTTTATATTAATACCAGCTTATAATGCAAAACCAATTACAGCTTAATGGGATAATTACAAAGATTAGATCATAACACAAATCTCAACCATTTAGAGTATCAGTTATGACTTGAAGCAAGTAGTAAAAGCAGTACAAATTTTTATGCTGAGAGTAACAAATTACTTTAATAATAGATTTGCAACTAACTACATAAGTAATTGTTTAGACATCTCTCTTAGGTTCGCATACGAAACTGCTTGTAATCATCTTTAACTAAATGCTATGTACCATGGAATTAATTATAGTTTCCATATAAAGGAAAGGAAGCACAAAAAACTGAATCAGTGTAATTTAACCAAGAACATGTCTATCTTAGAGAAACTCTTGTTCTTAAATATTAAAAATACAAAAATAGATTAGTATGAGCGTTTTAAGTAATTATTACCATTTTCTTTAAATCTTTGATTTTATTTATTTATTTTATTTTATTTTATTTTATTTTTTTTTGCAACTTTCCAGTTACCAACTGCCACATTTGATAACGTAAGCAATAGGCCTTTGCGAATATGCATTTAAAGAAAGAAAAGCTGTCCTGTCTTAATAATAAAAGCATACACATAAAATTGTATAGATGTAAAAGAATACATAAATAGATACTAATACATATACACAATTTTTCAAACATTTGTATATGTATTGTATTTAAAAAACCAGAAAAAACTTCATACATTCTGTAATCGTTTATACAATTTGATATTAGCTATTTATTTACATAGATGTGCGTGTATAAGTGCAGTAATAGCCTGTAAAACTTCTTATTCTTCTTTTCTTTTTCTTTTTCTTTTTCATTCCTTTTTTTTCATAGTTTAGTGATTACTGATTTTATTTTTAGTTTTTCTTCTTTACCTTTCTTTTGTGATCTGTGAAAAGTTGCATCTCAGCCCAAGCACACGGCATTAAGTCAGGTTAGTTCTTTAAAGCTAGTTAGTAGTTTGGTGGCTTCTTCGTATTGTTCTTATTTTTATTCATGTTTTTTTTATTTTTATTTTTTTTTTTTTTCTGCAATTTTTTTCGATCTTTTTTTTTTTTTGTTGCTTTTGTTGCAATTGTATACTGCAGTCGTTTTTTTTATATATTTTTATTTTTATAGTTGTTACATTACACAGATAGTTAGTTGTTGTTGTGAGGGGTATTTTGGATGTTATAAAAGGGCCTAGTTGGTAAGAAATGGTCAGCAGTTTCCTTGAACTGGCCGTGAAGTGCACATCTGTGTTGTATACTATTAGCAAACGACATTTTTTTAGTGCTGCTTTGCCAATATTGTGATAAGAAAAAAGTGTTAATTGACTTTAAGACTGAATATATAATAAATTCATTATACTGACTGATTGTGAGTACAAATTTTCTGAAAGAAACTTTTCTTCTCAAAAGCAAGGTAAGTTCCTTATGATCAATAATTATCTCTTCAATTTTATATTTCAAGACTATAATGTTAAAGTAAAATTCATATTGTAATAAAAATTATGAAATAATATTGAAATATTTTCGCGTTAGATTCGTTATCGATATCATTAGATACATTTGATAAATGTTACAAGAATCATGAACCTCTTAAACTGTATACATTCTTAATCAGGATAAACAGCGGAAAGAATTTAGTTAGGTCTAGCAGTGATGCTTAAAAACATAATGATTACGATCTCAATAATTTTTCTAAAAGAACTATAATTTGATCTGAAAATTTTTTTTATTATTTTCATCATAGAAAAATCCAATCCATAGATCCGCTTACAATAATCACAATAACTGAAAGTTTTCTCCATTTTTTCATTCTAAAATGCAGCCTTAAGTATTTTAGAGAGATTTTTGAGAGATTTGAAAGATTTTAGCTTAGGCAAATGAAATTGCAAGCAAAATATTACATACTATTCTTGGGTAAAAGATAATGGGAAAGGGGGGATGACATTAGAGACTGGGGCTTGGAAGATGGGGGTGGAAGATGAGGGTGAGAGACAGAAGGGCTCTATGGCTTGTTTTTTTTTTTTTTTGATTTTTATTTTATTTATAAAGTGACATCAGTATATCAAGTGAATGAAACCCCTTTTAAACGATGCAGAAAATAACTACTTTTTATTTTACTTCAAGTTATTGCCATGCGGCGGCTATTATAATAATAATTAGAATAAGCGAAATATTGTAAAAACAAATTATAAACTCTCGTGTGCTCCTTTTGCATAATTTTATTGGTCAACTCAGAAGATAAACATTATAGATTCGATTAATTTAGAGCATGCCAGTTGGCTTGAATTTCTTTCTAGTGGATCTAAGCAAGCGCTTGTATTAAAATTTACATCACAATACTTGAAATATAAATTGTGAGTAAAATTTTTTGATTAATAATGAAGTTTTGAATGAGCGGAACATATTTATTTTTAAACTTGACCTATGACCGTTTCACCTTTCGATTTCCATTTTTGCATTCATTTATTTATTCGTTCATTCAAAATATTTTATGAGAATGACAAAACTACTATATTCCGATCTTTTTTTACTACTAAATAAACTTATATTCGACTTAGATTGATTTACTTTTCTTTTAATCCTTTCAAACAATTGTAAGAATAATGATATGTTTATAATGACACTTATGAATACATAAAATTTTCCGTTAACGGCATCTCTCGCACAATGTCGCTTTTAATAGCATGATTCTTTCGCAAGTTATATAATTATTGATGTCATCTTCTTTCATTTCTTTCATTTTCTATAAAAAAAAAAAAAAAATCTTTCACAAAACAAAACGAAAAATATAAATTCTGAGAGTATAATAACAAATAACATATAATATTAAAAAAAAAAAAAAAATACAACCGTCTTAGTTGCCGTTGCCCTTCCCCTTTTTTAGACCTAAATAATAACCATAATCATATTAAAAACTTAGAAACCAATAAATGATAAATCAAAAATAAAAATGAAATTAATTAAAAATCAAAAAAAACTGTTGATAAATTAATAAAATAGAAATAGAAATCGCCTGACAACCAATATTGTGGATGGAAGTTCGTACAAAAATATTGTGTTGTAAAAAATCAGTTTCGATTTTCCTATATTCGTTTTTTTTTAATACAAAAAACTTCAAGTGAACATTTAATTTTCATAACAAATTTTTCCACGGGTACAGAAAACAATAATATTCTCAATAATTTCGATTAACTTTCCCTTTTTAATATATTTAGTTTAGTATCTTCAGGAATTCGCGATAATTAAATTCTAAATCAAATTCGCAGCTACTGCATATCACGCGTAGATCGCGCATTAATTGACTTTTGCGTATAGTGTCGCAGTTTTCGCGTAATGAATTAATAAAACACGATATAAAAACAAGAGACGCATGATCGCGTTTTTTACGAGTGTTAAGGTCGTTGGTGTGATTTGAACAGACAGACAGGCGTGGACAATTGGATTGTTCTATGCACTATATTCAGGAATATAAAGTGCTTTTGGATTGGAGTATATTTAGTTCTAGTTCTACGCATATTCAATTTCATGTTATTTACGCACAGTTCGCTTCACTACCGGATATAAATCTCAAAAAATATTTAAAGTTAACAATCGAATCTAATTCTACTTGTACCTTGTTGTGAACCTACCACAACGATTTTTTGATTTTCAGTAAAATAGTGCACAATATATTAATAAAAAATTGTTTGATTTTTCAAAATCACCTAGTTGTTTAACAGTTCTCCTTTAAACTTTAGATTGCCTTAAATTCGACATTAGATTATCGACATAAATTTGTTTAGTATTTGTTTATCATTAAATTTCTAACTTACTTCTAAAAACTACTTTGTGCGTTGAAATCATCACTTGTTGCTTTGAATATGAACTTACTGCTCTTTTTGTAGCAAATTAATAAAAGAATTATACACATTATGGAAGTTTGTAAAACAATTTTAATGTAATTCCCAGTCGGAGTTATTTATACGTCATGATTTTCTGCAAAGCCCTAAAGTGTCCTCAATGGTCTTATAGAAATTTAGAAAATATTTGTTCTTAAAAGCAACAAACGCTTCGTCTTTTTATACTGAATATATTTAAAGAATTCGTCTTCTCTTCTCGTCCCCTAGATGTTCAAACAATTTTTAATTTTGACCCTTTTGCGGTACAATTTTATTTGGTCTAAGTCTTTACAAGGACGTAGCGATGTGACTCCACATATTGTCATTGTCACACCGCAAGCTCAAGTTCATTTGGAACCCGCTGTCGCCGCCGGTCCGTATCTACAACATTTTTCACCATTTACTCGTTATGCTGCTCCTCACGAAGAAACTGTTGTTTATGTACCAACTGGTGCTGCAACAAGTGCCAGTGCCACTACCGGCGTTTTTTTACCGGCCAGTTTAAGTGCGAGCAAGCCTGTACCAATACTACAAGCAAGACAAGCCCCCGAACAAATTATTCAAGCTGCTGCTACTGCCCAACAAGTAATTAACGCCATACAAGCCGGTATACCACAAAACAATCTCTCTGAAACAGCATCACAGTTAGCTGCCCAAGCAGCCAGTGCCGCACAACAGGCTAATGAAGCATTCGCATCCGCTGGAGCATTTTTCCCAGTTGGTCAATCTAATGATAATCCGCTTTCCCAAGCTTCAAATGCTTTAAATCAAATTGCTACAGCAATTGCAGTTGGCAGTGCAGGTGGCGGCGAGGCCAGTGGTAGTTCAAATCCTGCAGTTAATGCTCCTCCATCTGCTGAATCCGAGAATCCTAGCGGCGATAATATTAAAAAAATTAGCAAAATTCAATATGAAATTCCTCTAAGTCCGATATTGGGAAATGAGCCACGTCATCATTACTTTATTGCCCCAGGTCCGGTACCACAATTTGTTGATGTTGTGCAGACTCCAGTTTTCGTAGCACCAGCCGCTGCTCATTTAAGAGCGCGCAGTTTGCAAGCAAGTCGGGATGAAACACCAATTATAGCCATACCCCTACCTGAAGCTAATAAGCCGCTAGCCCTACCTTTACAAAGTCCTACAGTTTCCGAAGAAAAATTAGAAGAACAAAAGGAAAAAATAGAATATAAACGATTTTTGGATGCGAAACCACTAAAAGAAGAGCCGCTAAAAGAAAAATTAAAAACAGATGAGAAAAGCAAAGCCAGTGAACAAGGTAAGTTAAATTAATAAAAAGAAAACGTCCTAGGACGAATAATTAGTACCCAAGAAATCAAACCAAAACACACAAAGACTGCAAAGTGTTTTGTCAATTGCGAAAAAGCCGTTTGTAAACGGTTCTAAACAATATTTACTACAAATATTAGATCAAAATTCGCTATACACTGTAAGTTACACTTTTAGACTTAAGGTGAAGCTGGGTAGAGATGAATCGCAACCATTCTCAAGTTTGATTTGTGGCCTTCAAGTGTATGCATATTAAGTTTTAGCTTTCTATCTTAATTTTTATGACCATGAGCGTTGCAAGCCAGCAAAGTCCAGGCAACAAACAGGCGAAAAATATCACATGCTCCTTTGCACGTTATAAACTCAGCCTTGGAGATCCCGCTAAGTGTAGGTCATTCGTGTTCTCACTATCCGATAATATAGCGAACGAATGTAAGTTTAAGGACATATCTTTATTCGCTTTGATTGACAAGAAAATATACGCCTCCAACGCCAGTCATGACGTAATGAAAATAATTTTCGCTTTGACGACTTTCTAACTGGATTTTACATGGTATCGTTGCTATTACGCTTAAATCAGCGAAAACTATTGTCTCGTCAATATTTAAAGTTTCTGTTATTCTTTCTTTCAATATTTTTTGCAATTCTTGATATTCCGACTTAGAGTGTCTCTCTCGTACAAATTTCCATATTGACGACGCTTCAATAACTTAACGCGAAAATGAATATTTAATATCTTTAAATTTTTCTTGATGTGGTCGAGATGTTCGTATTTCTGTTTTCATGACCTTTCATGACAATGCCAACAAAAACAACACAGCAATTCAGAATCTTACGCTGCTGAAGAGCATGAATATAAGATGTGATGTCGTAGACTCCCATCTCTTAACATTGAAAACGTAATAACAAAGATTAAGTTTCTGCAATCTCCACTTCTCACGAGAAGCGGTTTCAACAAGATTCAACATCAAAAATATACCAGTTCTCTATTCTAAATATAATAACTTTTTAAGCTAACATTTTTTGTCGTAATTCTATTTAGGTCAACAACCTGTAATGGATTCAGGCTATCAAGAACCACGTCCACAACAATTACAAGAACAAATCATGCAACAGCCACTAGAACAGCTGTTACAGAAACAGACGCAACAAGAACAATTGTTGCAACGTCAACCGCAACCGCAAGAACAATCTCAAAAACAACCACTGCCACAGGAACAACTGCAACAACGATTAGAGGAGGCACAACCGCAATTACAACAACAAGCACAATTGAAAGCAACTCCAGTAGTTGGTGCTGCTGCTGTCGCGACCACCGCCACTGATGCTTTTGATGACAAAGTTCAAGCCTCAAAAGTTGCTTAGGAATTATTTTATTAATATCAGCAAACATAAGAACCACCCACCCACTTAACTACAAACATACATACATATCGATCGTACAACCTAGACACTCAATCATGGGTCAAATTGTTGGTGGCGCATTCGAATTTGATAAAGCATTCAACAGCACATCACATTCTCATGTTCACTCATTTTCATTATACATTATGTAGAAAGCAATCATTCATTTAAACATAACAAGTGACATAAAAATACAACAAAAAAAATCAATAAAATAAATAAAAAATAAGACAAAAAAAATTAATGATTTGAATAAAATGCACAAAATAAATGAAAAAAGTGAATGTAAATGCAGAGAGAAGCAAGAGTTTCATTTCATCTTAAAGGCAACTTTATTATATATTGTATATATGTAACGAAATGTATCTAATAGTGACAAAACCTTATTGATTTTGTCGAGTACATATTAATGTTTCGATTGAAGGTAAAATATTGGAGTCGAAAAAACGCAGCTTCTTACAAATCTTCATAGATTTTGACTTCCGGTTTCTTCTTCTTTTTCATTTAATTAATTTATAATTAATAATCTGTCCACGGATAAGCGCTAGTATCAACTTAGCCATCTAATCGGTCTGAATCTTCAAACTTTCTTTTCTTACAAACGCACAATCTCTCTATGTAAGATTAAGATTCATCGTTTAGTTAACCTTGGGTTTAGGTCTCAATTAAAAAAATTAAAACCATTTTTAATAACAAATTAAACTGAAAGTTACAACTATTTAAGTCTCATTTTATACCAAATCTAAGTCCCGATGTTTACTTATACACCAACTTATACTGTAAAGTTAACTATAAAACTCCTTCAAGTTAGCTGCTAACTGTCAGAAACAATATAACAAAAAAAAAAGCTGATAACAGCGACCGCGTATGATTAAACAAAGTTATACAACAGCCACAAAAAGAACAATCAGAATAGCCTTGAGTTCACCAGTCGTATGCTACATATGAAAAGCAAATAATTTAACTTCTAGTTAAGAGTGCCTGTTAAAAAATCTCTTTGTTCATAAACTTTCAATTTAGTTGCACAACAAAACGGACGTTATTGGTTTCTCGAATTGCTCTTCTCTCTCTCTCTCTCTTTTGGGTTTCAATTAACCTTAAGACAAATGAAATTTCAGTTCAAATTTAGTTAAAAATTTCTTTTTACTCAAAATTAAATAAACGTTAAATATATTTGTCGTGATATTGTTGGCTTTTTTATGTTCATTATTTGAGGATTTGACCGTATTGAGTAAATATGTATTACGAGTTATGCATTTAAAAAAATGAAAAAACACGCATCCATATACCCTAGTTATTTATATGTTTACATATAAAATATTATACATTAAATAAATGGTTAAAAGAAACTTTATATCATTTTATATAACCAAAGAAATAGCTCTGCAAAAAGAGATAAAATTAACATCATTACCAAAAACAAGATTTTCATCACAAATTTTCGATATTCGTTCTGGAGGCAAAGGATACACTAATGCAAATACGATATGATGAAATAGGATTTCCTAGGCGAAGAAAGATAAAAGATACCGACAAACGATAGTGGATAGTCAATTACATTTTCTGCAATTCCTGAAACTATATATAAGGGTAAGCGTGAACTTACATAGACGGTCTATGGGAATTCTTAACGCTGACTTAAAAAGTTCGTCGCTTAGTATATGCGACAAGTTTTTGATGTTATATTAGGAATTAGGAATTAGTCTATAATAAGGGACCTCACGTAATGTGAGTGATTCATGCAGCAAGATGACCTAATTTGTAATATTTTATGATGAACATGGATTCATATCAGCCGAAAGCCGATAAAAAGTAATATTTTAATAAATAAAATAAACGTGAAAAAATTAGATCGAATGGTGAAAACATAAAAAAAAATATATTAAGAGAAGTGTTGTTGACCATACTGTATTTAACTGCTTGTAATAAAGCAAATTAAAATTTCTCATTTTCGAAACTATACAAACATGACATTGATATTTCTAAGTCTGAAATTTACGCTTAACTGGAAATGGTAACCAAATGTATCTAAATTGTTTTCGAAAATATTTATATTGAGAAAATAATTTGGCTGTTTATTGAAACGATTGAAAACATTCAGTATACACATTAAATAGCTTGTAAAGAGTTTACCCGGTCCACGGAGTACAAGAGTTTTTTGTTATTTGTATTTTTTTCACGTAATATGCGTATTTAAAACCACCAGTGCAATCTTGCGATACAAATTCGCTTAACATAAACAATTTAACACTTGAAGTTAAAAGGTGTAAAAAAGAAATCTCTGTGGGCATACGAACACTGCGGCCAACTATCAGTATAAATCTGGAATATTTTTCGTTTGCTACCCAGCAAAATGTATAAAATATTACTGCAACAATATCAACAACTACAACAACAACAGCAACAAATAATTATAATTCTTATTATGGTGTGTGTAATAATAGCAGAAATGCATGCAACAACTATTCGACAGTTATCAAGGAAACCAGATATCGAAGTAAATTCAGAAACAAATGAACCAAATATTAATTTGTTAAGACATAGTGCATGGGAGAACAATAATTCTTTGCCAACACCAACCATGATCTTCAATATTATGTTGAATGCCATACAACAAGTGCCTGCATCAGCCGGTGGCATTGATACTTTACACGATCTGCACATGAAAATATACGGCGATGGCGTTGAGCATAAATTACCGCCGATGCTAGAACGCATTATACAACGTATACAAACTTACTTTTCAGTTTATCGTTATGCAGATACAGCCAAACCGATGAATATAATGTTTTGGCCGTACAAAGAAACTACAACATCATCTCCAATTGTAGCGACGAAAACGATAAACACAATAAAAATGAAAACGACAAAACCGCCTTTAATTTCATGCCAACCTTTCTTAAAAGAGCAAAGAGAAAACTAGTATAATCTCTCGATGCAAGATAACTTTACATGAAATATATAAAACAAAGTTTTCCAATACCGTGTTTTCATTAGTACTTAGAAGGATTTTCTTCGTTCCAAAATAAACCCGCGAGAAGTATGGAGTTGAATATAATTGCCCTCTTATTTACATATTTTGTTCAACTTGGGACATAGCTACAATATCTGCTCAATAGGCAATTGGAAACAATTGCTATCGAAAAAGTAATTGGTTCACCTGTCCCCGGGAACTTATCGAGTGTTTGTGTGTGTAAACATTTTTATAATTTTTTCTTTAAAAAAAATGTATATAGAATAAAATATTTCTCAACTTAAGAAAATGTATTCAAATGCATTTGATTTTTCGTTTTACTAAATGTATTAATAACGTTTTTCACCTCAGGAGACAAGAAAGATATAACGAAATCGGATCTTTACTTTTTTTCCTTTATGAAACTTACCGTACTAATTAACTTATACATATAAATATAAACAAACAAGTATTCTCCTTTTTGCAACTGCATATGTATACTTACTTTAACATAACTGTCTTAAATTTTATACTTACTTTAGCTTATTTGTTCTTAAACTGATAAGAATCTGATAAGACTGATAAGAGAGATAAGAAACAGATGGAAGATGTTATAGTCAGCTGATTAAACAATTTGAAATTAATAAGGACTTGAAATTTGTTCAGCTTGAAATTGATAATAAGCTCTTGTCATTATATACAACTTGCCGAGGTAGGTAAATAAATCGATTTCAATTGTTTTAGATTCGCGATATAGCAATACATTTTTTTGATGCTTAGAAAAACATTCCTTCTTGGAAGTGGACTCAAACGAAGAGCTTATCGTCATTGATTTGGGGAGTGCTTTATGTGAATAACAAGCGGATTGACCTTCTAACTAAACAACACGAAAAATCTGATGATAGCTTTGGTTTTGGGTGAACAATTAAAGGCTAAATTAAAATACTTGGAAGGAAAGAGGTAAACGAAACTTGAACGCAGTCAAATAAAAGCTAATTTTGGTTTACTTCTTCAGCCTAACATTAGAGAAAATTCGGGACCCATCACAGGGAAAAAACAATTTGATCTCTAATAATGACATTAAAGCCGATCAAGTGCATAATGTGGACAGCAGTGACAGTTTCAGGATTCCAGAAATGCAGCTTTACCAGTCAGAACTGAGATTAACGACTACCAATACCGCAAATTATACTAATCGAATGTGATGTAATGGAAACAAGCAAGAAGGGGATTTCTTTGTGGCCGAAACCAACCCAAGAAGTAAAAACTAACTAACAGACACGGATTTGAATGATGGCGATTTCGCTAGAAGATCAAATTCTGTGGACGACTCTATGCAGTCAATTTAGAATCTCTATTCAGCAATTCGATGACTCAATTAAAATGGAAGGTTGTAAAATTATATCCATAGTAAGCCAAAATGTTGTATTGATAAGTACTAAAATAATCGCAGGGGACGAGAACACCGTTGCCATTAAATTGCTCTTCAGATGGACACAGGCAAAATCGAGACTTTTCAGAGATGATTTTTAGAGATGAAACTGCGATTAATAACGATAATGATTATAAGGCGGTAGGAAATGAAGAAGATATAGTATCTACTCAGGAATTTCCTTCTAGAGCCGTACTTAACAATAAATCCTATTAATCCTTATTATTTTATGTAATGAACAATTAATATAAACATTACTTATGATTCTCTATAGCGCAATCTAAATCTATATGTATGATCGCAAATGTAACGAATATGCAGGATAATGCAGATAATCTATTAGCTGCAGAATTTTTCAGAACTCCGATTTCGAGATCAACCGCAAGAAAAATTTGCTTAAATTCCACATTGTTGACAGATAAATGAATCCAAAAAAATCCAAATACATTTTTCAAACGTGTAGACACAAAAACAGCACAACTTTCTGGTTTTGCCACATTTAGAAAGCTGATGATTGAATATAATACTTCAGAAACCGGCATCGTCGATTCAGACGTAGAATTATATGTGCACCGCCGCTTATAAAAGAGCGAACGCTTTCTCTGACGGAGGATATGAGTTGCCTGAAGTTGCGCTGTCATTTACGATTGCGTAGGTAGGTAATAGGCCGTCACTTTTAGAACAGTCTGTAAAAAATTTCAATCATTATTTTCCACAGCCTGAGTTTTCTTAAAGGTTAGTTTTCTAAAGAAATATTAAAATATCACAAGACTTGACTTTTAAGGTTTACGGCGGTTTGAAACCAAATTTGCGAGAGATGTTTAGAGGAGATGATAAATTGTTTTGCAATATCTACATAAGAGTTTATTGTGGACTAAGATCCTTTGGTTTTTTTTTAGGAATAATAACTTTTTTAACGTTTGTGCCGAGTATTGAATTGTTAGAGTTGGGATTTTGTGGGAATGATTTTCGCTTTCAAGCCATAAACTCCATTTTACAAAACTGCTCAATACAGTGCTAAGCACTTTATGGTCAACGATATTTGCTGAAATGGCGAATTGACCGTGCCTGTTCACAACTGTTGTGTTGGATTTCCAGATTTCCTGCAGATTTTTGTACTGATGAGACGATATCTGTTGTAAATTCATATTGCGCTTTTTTTTTGTGTTTTTTCTGACGTAATAATTGACTGAATTGCTTTTTCTTTTAAGAAAATAGGGCACATTTTCGATAGAAGAAGAAATTGCCGTTTTTTGCTTCATAACTTTAAATTATTTATTGATATTGAAGTTAAAACATTTGAGGGGCAAAAACGACCTTTTCTCTTTTAAAAACTCGCCTGTAAAATCTAAACATGTAAGCAGATTTGCTAGTAATAACCTCCAAAATACGCTCAAATCTTTACGTCTCACAATCTCGTATTATGAAGATTATCTTTTGCTTACACGATTATTCTGCGGTTTTGTCCAAATATAACGGAAACTCTTACATGCAAAAACATTAACATGCGGTTATAACAAATGAGAGCTCACAATGCCAGAATACGACCGAAAACGGTTAGTTTCCAAAGCATATGATTTTCATGCAATAATGCAATGCAAGCTATAAGTGCAACTTGCTTCGAGTGTTGTGAATGGAATTACTGCAATCCTCGCTTTATGCAAAATTTAAACAATTGCATATTTATTGTGAATTCTGCGCAGCGTGTGACAAAAATACCACATACGTGAACTTCACAAATGAAAAATAAGGAAAATCGGCAACTTTAGACATAAAGACAAAAATTATATCCCTGATTATTATAATTTAAAAAATTGAAAAATTTGGCAACTCTGTATACTTCTTTGGTCTTCCTATTATCGATTTACATTTGTGACATTGTGTTAGCGCGTAAGTCGAATAGGTCTTGATTTCTTTAATTAATTTTCGTTAAACGTTACGAAGATATGCGATTGACGTGTTTGAAAAATGTAAAAAAAATTTATTGGCAAAAAAAATTGTCTAAACATCGGACTTTGATTTCTTTTCAAACCTTAGTAATTAATGAATCCGAAACAGAAGGTAAGTTTCTAAAATTTAAGAGAATAAATTTCGAAATTTATTGTAGCTAGTAGTAATACATTTGTTCTTCTTGGAAGAAGATGAAGTGCCACGAATCCATTTGTCAGTTAGGTGTCTAAAGAAACGATGTACCGTTACGGATTCCGATTACAGTGCATCAAGTGGATGAAGTGAGATATTTTATCTCACTTGATTCAAGGAAGAGGTTTATTCTGATAGCCCAAGTGATGGGTATCAATACCAAGGATAATGCAGATGATTCCAATTTATCTATTCATCAACCGGCAGTCATGCGAAAAGTTACACCAGAAAAAAAGAAAATCTGAACTGGCGGAAACTGAAAAAACTCCAACAGATAAAAATTTTGGTACAACAACATCGAAGAATTCTCCTTTCCATATACCACGGTGCAATTTACATTTTATGAGCGCAATCAAAGAAAATTTGTCCTCGACTATGTTTCACGAGAGTTTCCAGAAACTTGATGGCAGTGATGGTATTCCTGCTGCAGAGAAAATAATTTCATTTACGGTAGACAGTGACTGGAAGATTATAGAACAACCGATAGTTTTATCAAGTTCCAACGATGATATTGAGAAGAAATCCCGTGCGCTTTATCCATTGTCAGATACACTATATAAGCGAAATCGCATACCGTGAATATGGCCAGAACTGGAGTAATAAAGAAGCAACCGTCATTAGTCATTAATAGTTCTCCATCGCTGCGTTTGTAAGCAGAGACGAAGGATTTCAATAAAAAGGCCTCAGACCTTTGGCCTACTGTTAAACTATTTAGAGGAATTAAGTCCGTATCTAGCCCTGTGCCTACTCAGCTTTTCGAAGAATTTTGTGGTAGTCTTACATTATGTCATGTCCTTCTTCATCGCATGAAAATCACGATGATTTTCTTTTGAAGAAAATTGCCCTTTCAGAGCTAAACAGAGCTTCAAACAAAGACACTTCTCCAGGTTTAGATGGCATTCGCAATTCCCATTTAAAAATGATAAATATCTACAACAGACTTTCTCTTCTTGTTGAGTACAACAAAATCATGAATACATGTCGTATACATATATATATCGAAATATTCTTAGTGATTATTAATTCGGCTTTAGATGTTCTAAATCCACTCAAGACCACATCATCACGCTATGGTCTGCTGTCTTTATGAAAAGTCAAACTCTCATCGCAAGTTTTGCACTTTGTTTCACGGTCTTCTTCAATACAAAAACATTGTGATCACCAACAATTTTACGGCAACACAGCAAATCATCTGTTGTTATTTGCTGAATAATTTAAGAAGAAGAAGAAAATAGAAGAATAAAGTCGCAAATGAAGTAAATCGTATAAAGTCAACCCATAAGGCAAGCAAGACGTGGAAATATTCCAGTGTCAGAAAGCCGTGACTTTCGATCGCTTGACAGAAAGCAATATGAAATGGAAATTTTGAAGGAATATCTGAAATAACCTTTTTTTAAATTGTCAGTAGCAAGTCATTGATAAGAGTTAATTTATTTTTGACTTTAACAAATTTAAAAAAATCTTGTTTTTATTTATAAAGGTTGAGAACATACATAAGAGCACAGTTTACTAAAATGTGTTCAATACCTACAAGAACTCACCTTGTTCTTTTTAATTCATTTACAAAACTTTCGTTATTTTATGCTCTTATAATTCTTTGAGAAAACACACAATTGCTGATGTGTTGGACGATGATTCGAAAGTATCACAGATAGCATTAATGCCTCATCAAAACCACGCTTTGGCGTGGATGTATTGGTGCGAAACGCAAAAATCCAAAGATGTTTTAGCGAATTACGTGGGCTTAGGTAAAACTCCGAGTATGTCAACTATAGCGATAGAAGTGAAGCCAAAGATGATGAGAGTGCCAAATGCAAAGAAGATAATGATCGTAAATAGTCTTCAAAGGGGAGAAGAAACTATAAGCATTTTGGGGATTTCTAGGAAAACACATTTTTTATTTAAACAAACTTCCAGATTATCCTGGCGGAAATTTAATAGAAACTTGGAACGAAAACCAAAATTTTGCGCCATAAATGGACGAGTTGTGTACATCACGGTCAAAAATGTGATAATAAACCTAAGCATTTGCGTACTTATGATATTGTAATTAATGCGTACACTATTGTAACTAAAAAGTAAAAACTTAGGTACCTGTGTTTGGTATTAAGTGGAAACGCATTATACTGGATGAGGCTCATATTATCCGCAAATCATAAGTCTGAAACATCAATTGCAGCATGTTACATATAGAGCAAAGAAATGGATATTTATGCTTTGAGTAAGCTCATGCGTTGTTCCTCATTTAATGACCCGACTCATTAATAGAAATGGATCAACAAAAGCGCAGGTGGTCAACAGCGCTTAAACACTATTGTGAGCACATTGATGTTGAGGCGCACCAAAACACGATTGCAACAGCTTGATCAACTTAGTAATTTACCTCAAAAACGTATCGAATTAATTGAAGCTGATTTGAATAGCGAAGAAATGAACGTTTATCAGAAATTCATGATTTACACACGTGGGCTGATGTATCAAAGAGCTGAGCATAACGTTGATCTTATTTATGCTGGACAGAATTTTGCTCAGACTTTTATGACGATAAAAAATTAATTGATATTAATTAATAAATTATTAAATACCTCAAAAATGTACAAAATTGCACCGTAAGGCAAGAGATGTCAAATCTGATAAAATATTAGTTTTGCTCTTAAGATTAAGAAGAGTCTGTTGTCACGCTGGTTTAATAGATTCTGTAAGTTTTTTCTACACATGTTTGTAGTCATTTTAATTTACACGATGACGATGTCCAACAGATGGATTGAGAAAATGAGACTGCGTAGTCTTTACTTGATTTATTAGAACAATTGAATTAGTTGATCATCAAAGACAAGGATGAGAATCCCATGGTGATGGGTGTGTTTTGCTTGGTGACGAAGAAATATCTAAACTCTCATTCAAAGTGTTACGACGAAGTAATCACGTTTTTGATTCGTCCAAGACAAGAAAGTTCTACAAATAACAAAACTGAGTGTACTAAATGCCAGCGATGGAAATATTGTGGTATCGCAATAAAAGAATTTTCAGCAAATATTAGAAACCCATCTTAAACAAGCTGATATATCCAACCTCACTTTGAATGGCAAAGTAACTATAACCAATCGCTAAGGTATTGTCTCCAAGCTTAATGATCGTGACTCTACCAAAATTATCTTATTACTTTAAATCTAAGCTGGTGACGTAAGTTTGATTTTTGTTGTTCGACTTGCACTGAAACTCACAGCTGGAAGCACAAGCGCATTGGCAAAAACAGAGAATATAACTGTTTATAAATTCATGTGCACAGACACTGTGGAGGAACTAATCAAAGAGTAACAAGATCATCAGCTTAATTTGCGTTAACCGGTGCAGAAGCATTTCATTGTAATAAATTAACGTTAGAAAATCTTAAAGTGCTATTTGGGATGTGAATAGTTTTATTCACTCTTATCTATGTTCATACATACACATTTATAAACGTATGCCAACTCATGCGGTTTTATACCATTTGAAGTGTTCGACTGAAACTGTGATATTTTTGCATTATTTCATGATTGTAACGCAGTTAATATGCTTCATTCAATTTGTTTGTAAGCTTCTTCCAACCTGCTGACAATACTCGAATAAAATTTGATTTGCTCCTCAATTAACAATTTCAATGTCTGCTTCAAATGTGTTTCCCGTTCAAATCGAAAATGCGTAATTTCAGCAATAATGGCATATGAAACAATGTCCACTCGTCTGTTCACTTCAGCCAATTGTGTATTGCTCATTTTTTGTTCGGCTGTTAAACGTTCACAATCTTTTTTCTTCTGCATGGCTCCTTTATGAGTTGTCAAAATATCAGGAAAGCTGTTTAAAATACCTCTGAAAATATAATCAGATAAAGCATTGGAATTTATTAGCACTCAATGGAGCCCTGATATATATATACATTAAGCGCTTGCATGTATTTTGATCAGCAAAGTAACAATGCACACAGTGGTTGAATTCGGATAATTTCGACCTTTCTCTACAGAAAATAACAGTTCCATATTTAGAATTATTGAGTTGTTTAATGTACACAGGCGCGCTAATGATGGAACGCTTAAAGCTTCATTGGTAGAATTAGCAACAGTCGGTGTATTACGGCTGCTAAAACCGAATTAAAATGTCACTGCAGATGCCTATCGTGGTCAATTGAACAAATTCAACGATGTATTGTTGCAAAATGGATTCGCAATAACGGTTAACAAACGCGAAGTCATCTTGCGTGATAACGCTCGGCCACACGTTGCAAGAGTTATCAAGGATGCACTAACGAACTCAGCGTAACCATTCGACATAGCGCATTCTAATTACGATTTGTTCATATCCATACAGCATGGTCTCGAAATGATGAAGAAGTGCTAAAATGGGTGGATGATTGGATTGCTGACAAAACAACATCGCTCTTTTGACACGATATCGCCATATTGTAAGAAAGACGCGAAAATGTTGTAGAGAATGATGAAAAATATTTCGATTAGTATATATTGTATCAATATTTCTAAATAAATGCCTTTTTCAAGTGAAAAGATTATCAGAATACATGCAAACACCCATTATATATATATGACTTCGGTTTTATATAATTTTAGCCTATACTGTAATATAATATTTACACCAATTCTTATGTTTGGAATTCGACAAGCAAGTCCTTATAATTCAAATTCAATTTTAAAACTTTTTTATTCCTTTGGATTGATTGAATTTTTCACAATGTAGGTACACTATACCAAATTTTATATATATATATCAAAGCGAAACTTTTAGCCGATATAGCCATGTTAATTATATGTAAAGGAAAAGATAAGCGCTATATATAATTGTGATTAAATTAACCTGAAATTGTGTGAAGCCCACAAATATGCTTCATAAAGTACATATGGTTGTGTGCAGCACAAGAATAGGTAAGTCGACGTATTCATATTCGTCTATGTATTTGCTGATTCGAAAATGCTCATTTGAATAAGTATTTAAACACAAAAATGAAATTTCTATCAGTCGCTTTTAAATTGCCTACGAAGAATTAAAGGAAACTCTTAAAAGAACCAGCAGTGAAGGTCTGAAATTAAATCGAAAAAATTTTTTTCTATAAAGTACATATTTCAAAAACATTAAAATAATTGTAAATTTCAATGGTTCCATTGGCTTAAATAAATTGACATAAAAAATAGCTCTTGTCCACTTTATTACGTACAGAAAAGAGGGCGTTTCATTGTCATAAAATCGATATAGCATGAGTTGCATTATAAAGATGAAACGCGAAAGCGGGTACTAATGAGGGTGTTTAAAAACTAAGGAATTATAGTAATCAAAGATGGTGCAAGCACCGCACATGAGAGAATAACAATTAAAAAGCTTCTTGAAACATCACTTACCTAAGAAAAACTTGAAAAAAGTGTATTTTACACGTTTTTCAACTAAACTAAAAGTTGAAAATTGAGTTAAAACCTGTAATCAACGAATAGAGGATTAGAAGCAGCTCTTTCGGTGCTAAATTCGTAATTGGTACGTGGTTTAAATGGAATATATTCAAGAAGAACAAGAATCCGTAATATTAACAATTGCAGCAATAAGCGGAAACTTGTTCTATAAACCTTTTTCATATTTTTGTAAACTGTATATACATATATATATATATATATCTCACATGATTGAAATTTGATGCACTTAACTCTTATGTTAAATTACTATTACGAACCCACGTTTATTATGAAATATTAAAAATTGGACATTTTTGACATTAAAAGGCGTACTTTTGATGCAAACATTACATGAGGTGCTTCCCAAACAATAGATCTACGTGGTCCAAATCCGATGCAGATAGTTTTGATGTCAAATTACTATTACGAACAAATTTTCATCATGAAATATCAAATATCGGGTGCTTCCATTATACAGAGCTTTATTTTTCATGAGAATGCTTATAAGTTATGGGGTCCAAAATATACACCTACATGGTTCAAATTTGGTACAATTAATTTGTATGCCAAATTACTATTAGCGATTGATTTTCACCATGATATATTAAATATTAGACCCCTGTTCTATATAAGGGCTTACTTTTCGTAAGAAAAGTTTTACGAACGCTGGTCCAAAAAATTATCTCATCCGATTCAAATTTTTCAATTTTATTTTTCATACCAGGAGTTGCAATTTATATCACAAAGAACCCATAAAAATAGTCTAATCAAACCCATTTTTAAAGGCTTCGTCCTTGGAACAAAAAATGTCAATATAGCAATTTTCGTCAAAGTATCTCAAAAATTGCGAATTGTACGTTGAACACAATAATACATGAATAGATATTAGATGGACAGACAAGCTTGAACCGATTCAGAAGATGATTCTGAATTGGTCCGTATATAATAAAAGATGGATTAGTGTTAAGCCCATATGGGTATTGCGTACACACACATCCACACAAACTTATAATGACTTGTAGCACAAATGATGTGGGGTATAAAAACGAGAAATCGCTGCCAGTGGTCTCCAAACCTGATAATTTGCAAAAATCAACTTATTGTTGCAATAGCTGGCATCTGAAAAAAAACTATAACAACAGAGACGATGAGTGCGATAAGATCTATTACTGAAAGAAAGACTACCTGTTTACGTAATTTTATTTTACTGTATGTTATATGAAGTTTGGGAAACTTAGTTATCAAATTAAAAGAATGTAACCAATTGAAAGGAATTAAAGCAATGTATAGCTTATGTGTAACGTATAATTACCTATATATATGCAAACGATCAGAAAATGGTATCCAATCTAATTTAGGCTGTTCTCCAAATTGCACACCAATCCCGCTGAATACATCACCGATTCTGGCTACATTCTCTGATAATACATTTCCATTTCTAGACGAGGCACGTTTCTCATCAATTAAAAGTGCTCGTGATAAGTCAGACAAACCTTCGCCTATTCTTTGATATTCCTTTTTAATTTGGATTTGATAACGTTTCACGACGTCGTTTGATATAGATAATAAATTCCGTATAGCTATATCCATTGCATGAATGAATTGGGAACAACTGTCCATTTGTGTGTCCACATATGATGGCAATAGTTGCTTTTCCGGCGGCGATATAGCCCAGCAATACGTGATTCCCACATATGTATCACGTTCTGCTTTTCGTTTCCCAGATTTCCAAATTTTTTCATCCGTGCATGTTAAGAAATGATACCAAACTTCGCATTTGGATAAAACGGGATGACGGCACATCCAATCGACAAATTCTTGTAGTTGAACACGACGGTGTTCAACAAATTGTTCTTCATACCTACCAGATATCTGTTTATCTGGCAATGGTGGAATAGGGATCAGGCAAAACTTCTCAACCAATCTTACATGAAGCCAATCAAAATGTTTGTACCTACGAGAAACCTAAAGATTAAAAATTTATTAGGAAGTTCGGATTTAAACGATTTCGTCATCCAGATCTGTTGTCTCTGAAATTATACTCGTTAATTTCTCTCAAACATGGTAAACTGATTTTTTGTAAGCACATATATTACACAAACCTATATATATATACACATATTTTTCTTTTATACAACTCACAACTCAGTGCATTGAATAGTAGTTTACACTCAAATCCTTTTCGGTTCGACAAGCTTAAGTTTAATTCATTTTTGCTTATAGTACTAAGGCCGCAAATAAAATAGACTGCAATTAAAATGAAAATGTTTCTCGGTAACGATCCGGACAACCTTTATTATTTTTGTAATGAAGGCAATAATGAAGCACTTCTTTATAAGAACTAATGACCTCTTTCTTCTTAATTAACGTGCCGACCATTAGATCAGCTCATTTAGTTAGTTTAATAGTCGAAAAAGAATAGAAATGTAAAAAATATAAATTCAAATGAAAAAAAAAATTAGCCCCACACACTGCATTGTTAACGGTATGACATTCACAGCTAAGAAATGCAGAATTTCATCACATGTTACCTGCACAGTTGAAAAGTCAACATAAATTAACTACATTTAAAAGGTAGTTGATATAAACTATTTGTAAGTGTTAATCAATCGGAACAGATGATACTATATTCGACCCCCTTTCCTATACAAGAAAACTTCCCATATATTTTACACAAAGCAAAGCACGCATTTTATATGATCTACGGTTCCAAAATGCTGAATAACTTATACATATGCTTCATGTCTTTTTTATTCTTCAATCTATTGAAGTTATTGCAAGGAATTTTTCAAAGAGCGTTTTTCGTATTCAATGTAGTAGCAAATTAATCTTAGTATAAGTTAGGTGATGAGACCTTTACAATTGAAATGATGGAGGATTATTTTTCCCTGGATAACATTAACTTACGGAAATATTGTTAAAGCTCGGTGTTAACTGGTAAGCGATGTACGTTTTCATTCCTTTAAATTTTGATTCTTTTTTAGGGCTGGCAACTACAACTGTGTAATGTTGATGATTTGGTTGCCATTGGTAGAAATTGTCGAGAGGTACGATTAACACAAGCTCGTTATCTGCTATTCGGTCTTTGTTGCCCACTCCGAGAATAAAAGAATCGGAACTCTTACCGAACATGCTGGACTTCTTTAAGGTCGTAGTATTGTTATTTGCATTTAAGGCCAGTGATTGAGACGTATCATCCCCAGGAATTGTTGGTAAATATTTGTTGTCATAATCAATGGTGGAATGTAAAGCAGAGTTCACTTGATTGTTTGATGGATTATGTGGAACTATTTCTGAATAGGTGTCGTTATCTTCGTCCCAATCATCCTCCCACTCATCACCATCATTGTATTCATCGGCCGTTTGGTCATACCGATTAGATGTAGTTTGCGCTTCTACTGATGATGTTCTTTGCTGTTGCTGTTTAACGTCTGCCGCAGACATTACCTCAACATATGCAGCTGGGAAAAGTCCGATTTCACCACGACTATTTTTGCCCTCCCACCATCCTTCACCTACATCAGTTCTAGTAACGCTTAATATTTCTCCAACCGAAATTGAGATTTCGGTAGATGCAGGTTCCCCAGCAAATTCGTATAAAACTCTCACGAAAGAAGACATCTAAATTGATTCTTTATGTACTTATTCCATAAATTCCACAAATAGAAAAAAAAGTAAATAGAATTCCACACGCAGCAATATTTAATCTATATACAATCATCAGACAAAGCAAAACCGTATTAAGCAAATGATTAATAGCTAAGACGAAAACTTAATGATAATTCCCCACTGCTGACATTGTCGATGAGAGTTGCCAAAATTTCCAATTAGATAATTATTACAGCCTAGTTCTGAAATTTAAACTTTTATTTGCTAATAACAACGTAACATACGTAGCCTATTGAATTTCGAAAATGTTCTAGTAATATAAGACATGAATCCATGCAATCCACATATTGTAAAAATCAAAGTTTCAATAACATTTAATTTTACTAGATGTAGATAATATGTAATGAATAGTATCTGTAATTTTAAAAATTGTAATTACCTTCCAAAAACTGTTGCTAATGATACTCCACATTAAAAGCCTCTTTTATAGACATGAGTCAGATCGACCAGATATATGTCCGTCTGTGCCTGCATTTTACAGCGCATATGGATAACAAACTCATCCTTACATATATTTGGAAAAATTTATGATCTCGATTCAACGATCAATGCGTGCTCACATTTATTATCGAAAGATTTATTTGAAAATGGATCCGCCAGATAACTGAAGTCTATAAAATTAGAAAAGGACTCAAAGATTTAGCGAAGTGCTATATCGCAAATTAATGGTTATTGAAAAGATAAATGAAATAAGGAATAGTTTCAATAAGATGAGTTAAGAAACTGGTTTTTTCCATTTATTTAATACAATGCATCGGTCTAAGTACGAAAAAATAATTTCTTATTGCCTTTTTTTTTACAAATTCGATTTTATTCATTACTATAATCTTCTTTAGAAGTGATACAAAGGGTTCAATGCTTCTCTAACATTTCAATACCTTTTTATAGATCGAAAACTCTTACAATACTTTTTAATGCTCGCAACGACTTTATTATTTGATCCAAAATAGAATTGCAAACAGGTAATAGTCCTTATACGGCCAAATTTAGGTAATGTGGCAAGTGGGTCAGTAATTCGCAGTTCAATAAGCTTACGATTTCCCATTATAGCCATCGAATTGCGACATATTGCATTTATGCCACTGTAAGAAAACGCGGTACCTATTCGGAAAACAGATTTCTCAAGCCGCAATTTTCATGCAAAATGGTCAATATTCTTGTAACACTTTTCTATCAAAAGGCAACACAGGAAATTTACATTTTTCCATTGTTTTGAAAATAAGAAAAGCTGCGCCGTTAGAGTCATTATGATTCGTAAACAAATAATCGAACTGACATGAAACTTTGAAAGACTTCGTACGAGAGTAAGAAGTTTTAAGAAATATGAATTATTTGTTAGAAACTGCAGCTGTGGAGCGCTCTCAGTACTTATTGATAAATGTGTTATGATAATACTCGTTTTTTAATCAAAATTCACGAAAAACGTACTTCTTGACGATGTTTGTTTTCGCTTTGTATGCACATGCGCCGATGATATAACTTGGACTCAGATAATAATAAAGCATAATTCGTTAAGATGCAGCAAGAAATATTAGCACATGGCAGTCCTGTTTAGATCAAAAGCAGCTGTCATCACTTTTTTGTGTGATTTTGCGACAAATATTTTGACTAATAAATTAGCTGTTCTTTTTATTTTTACGAATCAAAAATGCAACATCAGTTTTGGATAACGAAGAAAACGGTGCAAAGGAAATTTGGCTCAAAGGAAGATAATCACATTATATCCTCTGATGCCGAGCTCGACGCTAAAATAGAAATTTTCAGATCTATTGATGAAACTAGTGTACAACTTGGGAAAATTATTGATCTATATCAAGAACGTGTGTGTGTATTGTCTCAAGAAGAGAGTGTGTTTGGAAGATTTTTAAAGGAGGCTGGGAAAAGAAGTAAAACGACGGGACAATTTATAACAAACACGGGCAAAGCTGTTTCATATAGTGGACAGCAGAGAATGTGTGTAAGAGTGCCTTTATTAAGGCTTCAAAATGAAGTTAATGTTTTCCGTGCTCGTGCTATAAGTGATATGCAAACCACATTAACTTCTATGGAGAAGGAACGTACTGTTTATCGTGCTGCTCTTGAATGGATGAAATCGGCTAGTTCAGAATTAGACCCGGATACTGGAAGAGGATTAGATAAATTTAGAACTGCACAATCACATGTCAGAATAGCGAAACAAAATTTTGACAAGCTTACTTTGGACTCCATTCAGAAGGTACATGCTGGTATAAAGTGATCTAATCGAACATTCCTGAAATTAATGCAAATATAAGAATAGAACGCTTTCTTAATGAAAGTAATACGCTAAAAATAATTACGCGACCATGATCTTTCCTATTTTTTTCTACGTCTATCTTTGTTGCAAATATCATAAACAGCAGTAGTACTAATTCACTAATTTATTTAAATAATGTGTAACCGATTCCATCTTGCCCGAAGTAACTGCTAAACGAAAAGCAGAAGCAATTTTACAATTTTAATAATATAAAATACAAAATTTCAAATCTATAAATTTACTTTTTCGTCTATGAAAGCAATAACTAACTTTTCATTGAATGTCTTCTGATAAATATCAAAACAATCCAATTAATACAAATGTATTTCGTGGCTTTTTAAAATAGCATAATTTTCTTAAGGTCCACTCATTTCAATATCGATACATAGTAGCTTTCTAATTTATTGTGCTTTATACGTTATGACACAAATTAAGCTAAACCTAAATAAAGAGCAATTACTATTACGTTTTCTATGAATATGTTTTCCAGATTGACCTTCTAGCAGCTGCCAGATGCAATATGTTCTCACATGTGCTCATATCGTACATGATGGAATTGAAACAGTTTGCTCAAAAAACAGCCAACACGTTTGACGCTTTAGCACAATCTCTGCAGCTGAATCCCAAGTACGATTTCTGTATCCTCAAAGAATTAACACAAAAGCGAAGTCAACAGCAAGAAAATAACCAAAATGAGAAACAGCTTACACTCGATAAAGACCAAGCGCTTTTTTTTGCAGTAAGTTATTTTAAATAACTATTTTGCGAATTTACAAAAAAAAATATATAAAAATATATGTCGGATTGCCTTTACAAACTAGCTGACGTAATGAAATTCTATTTGATATTAAGCGAATGATATTTTTTTAATATCCGATCTTTTCAAGATAAAAACACTTGTCCCTATTTTTTAATTTCATACACTGTTAGTGCAAATCTAATCGCGATTAAAAACCAGTGCAGCATATTTGATATTTTAACTTACTTGTCTTACTTTTAATTTTATCCAAAATATTCAACGAACTTATATTCATTTCAATTACATTAATCATCAAATTTCTCCAGCATTTCTTTAAATTTAGAGAACGTTTAAGAAAAATTTAGTTCGAATTGAACATAATTTTTGTAAAGTTCGTCTTGGGACTTATCAACCGTTAGGGCTGCAATTGTACCTTTCCACGTTCACCATTGAATGATGGGAGTACGCGTTCTTCTCCCTTTTATACTAAATATAAAATATGCATTCGAATAAAAATTCTTCTAATATTTAAGTCGTTTTCAGTGCTAACCGCCTGAGTCCTTGCAATCCGTTGTCGATAGTCACAAATATTGAGAAAGAAAGCTGCGCCTTTGGCAACCGTTAAATGCCCCAGATTATATTTTAAAATGGTCATGTTCTCTATGGAATAAAGTCCTCGTAGCAAAAAATTTTAAATTCCTATCTAGAACAAGTATTGAATCAAATATTCATGCAAAGATCACTGTAAAAAAGTTATAATCGAATAACTGAATGACAGCCAGCAACTGATCAAAGAATTACCAATTTTTATAGATTATTTCAAAGTAATGCGTATCACAGTTTCGTCATGACTATGACTGGTTGGTTTTTGTCTATAAGATCAATAATAAAAATTGTAAATTTCTGTATAAACCCTCAAACCATATATAGATCTTAAGTTCAATTTTTTTAACTTGCTCTCGAAACAAACGCGCCATTGTCACATATATTTTTGTATTGCAATGTAATATTTTTATTTAATTTCAGGATAATTATACTGATGATTGTAACAGCGAAATTAATAAAAGTGGCTCTAATTCAAACGAAATCTTACATTGCGTGCCGAATTTAGAGCCTCGAATAGAAATGAATGAAAGTAATCAGCATGAAATTCTTGATATAACCAATGAAGCGGACAAAAATTCATTGCCAGCACAGAGCTGTAGACTGGAATGCGAATCCTCATGCTTTTTATCGCATCATCATCAAGACACTTCAAATTCAAATAGCGGCGGCAAACAACTGACACTACCTACCAATAGCGCGAAAAATGAGATAAAGAAAAAAACAAAAACCAATAAATCCAATAATCCATGGGTAGAACTTTTCGCTGATTTGGATCCTTTATTGAACCTAGATGCCTTTGATTTAAAATTGAGTGGCAACCAAGAGAATTTCCAACAAACGTAAAATAAGGTTTTATTTCATTTCGATTGTTTTATAGTCTGTTCCTACGTTAAGAGCCTCTGTGCTTACGCCGAATGTACTTTGTTTCGTACAGTACAAATACATATGAAAATGAATGAAATGTAACATTTAAAATTTAAATATTTAAGGAGAAGTAAAAAATGAAGGCTGGACGAACTTCAAAGTGCATCTCTTTCGCTTCTTCTTCCCGTGTGATATTAATAATTGGACACATTATTAAACACCGATTGCATCCGAGATAAAGATTGTGAATGTAAGGGGAAGAGTAATAAAAGAGATTCCAAAGATTCTTTTTTCAGAATTAAAAGTCTCTCCTACTTCTACATTCCTGGTTATTGTTCTAGGTTGAACTTAAACGTTAGTCAATACTACTATGTGTACTAAATCATTCATTTAAATATTTATAAGTTGTAAGTTTTGTTATTTCAACAGATTTATTGCAATAAAAACACAATAAGCTATTCAACGAATCATTTAACTGCGTCTTGAGCTCCTTTCTTTAAATTTACTAGTTCTACCAGCTCTTTAACTCTGCGCAAGCAATCTTTTTTGGTTCTATTGGGAACACAATCAGCGATGCGATCCCAACGATCAGGCGTTGAATTCGAATATGTTTTAAGAGCTTGCTCCAACAGTACTTGCTCTTCTTTTGTCCATGCTTTTGTTGATGTAGAAGTTGGTTTTTGTACATTTTTTGGTGGCTCTGAGCTGCTACCATTTATTTGGTTTATCTTGTTGCTTCCCTCCGCAGTGCCAGCTTCATCACTGATTGTTATATCAGACGTAGTGACCACATCTTTTTTCGATTTATTAAAGCTTTCAAAGGCACTCGCATTAGCTTGAGTTTTCAGTGAATTTTTAGAGAAATCACTATGTTGTAAAGCTTTTGCCTTGTTAAGTACATCTCGCGGAGTAACTTTTACATCACCAACCGTATGTTGATTTATAAAAGTTGCTATAACATCCCAACGCTGCGATGTTCCGGCGGGGAACAGGTTAACCGCTTTAATAAGAAGTTGTACATTATTATTGCTCCAAATTTCACTAGTTTTTACTTCTTTAATATCACTCTTCGTAGCCTTTTTGTTTTGAGCCTGATTTATTTCTTCCAAGTCGGCTTTTATTTTTGATTCCGCTACTCTAAGTGCGGCCAAGAATGAATCTTTTGCAGACTGCTCCAATATATTCTTGTTCAAATCTTGTAATTCAGCTAATGTAAAGGTTTCACAAATCTTTTCAACTCCCTCCATATTTTTTAATGACTCTCTTTCATTTTCTGCAAAATATTCATTCTCTTTGACTTTTTCGCGCAAAACTTTACGTTCCTTTCTTAGAGATTTCTTCATTATTTCCTTTTCTACCCTTAATTGTTCCATGCGTACTTTCTTTGCTTTTTCTTCTTGCTCTTTTGCTAATTGCGCCTCTTTAATTGCGCGTTCCTTTTCAGCTTTTTGGGCTTGTAGAACATCCATTTTCGCCTTTTTCGCAGCGAGTTTCCTTTCTTTTTCTTCATTCTTAAATTTTAGAATACGTTTGTCGTTATTATAGGCTAAATCGACTAGAGCACGTATACGCATCATTTCTTCTTTCTTACGTTTGATTCTGGCAGCTTTATTTTCCTTTTCAATCCAACGTCTTTCATCACGATCTTGACCACGTTCTTTATCTTCCTCATCCAAGTAACTATACTCTCTCCATGACTTGAATTCATACCAAAAGCTGTAGAATTTATCTACATCTTCACGTGCTGAGTTATCATCGCCAAAAGCAGGAACCATTTTGCGTTCACTCCATCTTGCATTTAAGTCAAAACATTGATTGAACGAGCAATAAAAATCGTTATCGATATCGTGTTGCGTGGGGAAAGAATCATCAAACTTTGGATCAACAGAATCATATGACCGCCTTGTTTTCGGAGTACCTGAAGAAAAATGAGATATAAAGCAAAATTTTATATTTTTTTACTTTTGGTGTTTATTTTCAAATTCTATCGCCATACTTCATTACGCGCAAAGTGAAAAATTAAAAAACCCTTCAAAGTAATTGATAAACAGTTTTCGTTTCTATGCGAAATACAATTTATTTGAAACTCGTTTAGCGCCTAATTTGGAAGATACGCTGTTACCTGGTTATGAGTCATAACACATTTGCTAAATTATCTTTTACAACGGTTGAAATATTTTGATTGTGTCCATATAACCGCCCACATTTCTTTGCGTCGGTCTAAATTTTTCGACTTTATGGTCTATCTATCATTCATAAGCATTTGTTGCTACATAGCCATCTCTAAAAGCTTTTTGTAACATTTTCAGCGTACTCGTATTTTTAAACAAACTTTTTGCTTAGCATTTGAATTCATTAGAAAATTCGAAGACGATTTTAAGATCGTATTTCCCAAACAGCTGCTTTAAATAAACTACTCTTCACATAGCACTAAAATTATATCCATAAATCAATATGTTTTAAAGTCTAATACACTATGCAGACGGTGTTTGTCTATATTTCAAATACAAAACGAACTTGGTACCTTATACTAGCTGTAGCTCCGAAGAGAGAATTTGTCTCTGTACTATTCGCAATTCGCAAGAAAGAAAAGTCAAAAATTCTTTAAATCTATCAGAAATTCTCTACTCTATAATGAGATGAATTAAATTTTAATCACTCCTCTTTACTTTTTTGAAATCATTACATTTCAACAAAATTGCTTAGATGCCTTTTCTATTTGTAATAAAGATACTAAAAAGATAAATTTGACAACCGGTATCAGTCAATCATGCCTCCAACGCAAGGACGTAAAAGTAAAGAATCAGCTCGCTAAGTCCACAAAAACAGGAGTTTGATTTTCTTTAACTTTCCCAAGGTCTTATCCCGAATAAAGGTAAGAATGAATGGTATCGCTTTATTAATCTCGAAGGACACAAATTTCATTACTGAAAATTTTAGAAAGGATCGTAATACTTCCCTGCAGTGATTTTGTTTCTGTGAAACGTTTCATGAAAATATGAGATATTTAATATAGTCTTTGCAGTCCTCCTAAGACGTCTTAATGGTCTGGTTCTCGATGTACAAAATTCAACTATCATAACCCTTTTCGTTTATTCACATATATGCACAAAAATATAATAAAACCCACCTAATATTTCATAGGCCTTTGTGATACACGTGAAATAATCATTATCTGTATCTACTTCTTCTCCTTTAGCTTTCCTTTTATCTGGATGATGTTGTAAAACCATTTTACGGTAAGCACGCCGAATATCGTCATCTGTAGCGTTAAATCTGAAAGTCAATAAAATGATTACACTGAAAGGAAACGATTTATCTATGTGCATACCTTAATTTATCCAATCCTAAAACTGCATAATGATCCTGATTTTTCCATTCTTTAGGATCCAATGACTTAAGAAAATTTGGATCAACGAAAAAATCTGCCACTAATAATTTCTCCTCAGATTCTCTCAGTCCTTCGCGTTTTAAACTATTTTCAGTTTTTGAATTTAAATATGCAATGCCAACTCTTTCGATTCTTCTAGTATTTAATTGAAAATCACAAACGACTTCGACAAATCCCATTTTCTAAAGAATTGAGCAAACGAGCAAGTTCAGTATGGTTAAGTAAATAGAGATGTGATACGAACGATTGCTATAGAACAGATGCAATTAAAATTTAATCGTAAAAAAGTAGAGAATTATGTTACATTGGGCCTACATTAGCACTATAATTTTGAAATTATTATCCCCGGATGGGAACAATTTACCAATATAGGAATAATGTTTACATGGGAACAACATAACAATACAGAGGACAATGTCATCAATTATAATTAAACCATAACTTCCACATTGAAAACAACAATTTGTCGGTAGTTTGTTGACTTTAAACGAGATTTTGTGAAGAAGAAATACAAAATAGGGCAATCGTTTACTCGAAAATTTCAAATCAATATCTAAATAATGAAAATATATTCAAAATATTAGTTGCCAGCTGATCAAGTAAAAAGCAATTATGATCCTGCATCATGAGAAAAGATAGAGGAATGGTTGATTGGACAAAAACTTTGTGCTGTGAAAAAAAAAAAAAAACAAAAAAATAAATAAATAAAAAAAGAAAGAAAAACTACACACCAACATAAAATCACACAAAAACGATTTTAGAGTTTAAAAAAATAAGGAATCGTGGTCTGGGCAAAAGGTCGCAAAATAAAAATCAACGAAAAAGGGGAAATATCAATCCTTAGAGTTAGGCACTATGAACATTCATTGCGTGAATATACTATATTCTTACAATCAAGAAAATACACCTCACTTCCAGTTGTAGAATTAGGTAACAATTTATACCAAGGATATAATAATACAAAAATATTCTATATTTAAAAAAAAAACAAAAATTAAAATAATCACATCAGAAATGAACACTGCCAATTCCATTGCTGCGGACCTATCACTGAATAATCTATACGCGGTATATATCATATCTGAATTCTGCAAATTCCATGGTGTTGTCCCGGTCCCAACAGATTATTCAGAATAGGACATTTTCAATAATTTAAAAGTCAAAAATTTGACCAAATTCGGTCCTTTACCAAACGTCTACAAAGTGACCGAAATTATGCGATTTAATAAATTCGACCTTATTAATAACGACAGAATCAATCTCGATATGGTACGCGTATGCTTTCCAGAGAACAGACAGCCCCCTCATATCTGTCCGGATGGTGTAAACTATCAAACTCTACATTGAACCTGTAATACAATGTCGAAAATGTTGGCACACAGAAAGTGTCTGTTTAAAACAAAATTATTTATGCCCCTCTTGTGACTTATTACATGAGCCATTAGCCAACTGTTTAAGGGATAAAAAATGTTTAAATTGCAAGGGCGATCACGCCGCTAACTCAAAACTTTGTCCCACATATAAAAAGAATTTACAAAATCAAGAAATACTCTGCAAATCGTCTAAAGCCGATTCCGTTAACATTACTAGGGAGCTCTTATGCTAACCAAAATTTAACTAACCAACCAACAAACTTTTCTTTTAACATAAAAGAATTTCCCAGTCCTTCCTCTACTGTTACTAAATCAATAGATTAGATACTAACTAAAAAAATGACCTCCTATTTACAACCTAAAACTAATATTCAAACAAATAACATTCAACCTAACAACACAGAACGTAAAAATATTCAATCTATGAACATCGACATCGACATCATCGGCAATACTGAAAAATTTACCTCTAATATTGAAATAACTGCCACTGCCACTAAACAAACACAAAATTTTGAAAACTATAGTTCACGAACTCGTGAACCATTAAATAACTTAATTACAACTTCCAATGAAAATTATACAACTCAACTGTACGAGCGTCCGCAACAAAAGAAAAAAAAAAGAAAGTGAACAATATCTTCACTATTATAACATTTCAGTGGCATGTCTGTCTGAAACTTTTCTACAACCCAATGGCATATTCACCATCAAAACTTACAATGTTATCAGAACCGATCGTAATTCAAATATCTCACGTGAAGGCGGGGTTGCGATCCTTATCTCTAACAAGTTAACAAGTTAATTGTGTTCCCTTTCCCACAGTTTGCAATTCTGTTGAAGTTTGCAGTTGCATTGTCAACACCACCCACAGCAAACTCCAAATTCTAAGCTGTTACGTCTCTCCAAATTGTTATGTCTCAGATTCCGCCATCAACAATTTATTTTCTTTCAATTTCAAGATGTCCACTTTAATATGTGGTGACATCAATGCGCACAACATATGCTAGGGTGCTTGCGTTGCTGAGGATAAAAACTTAGTTTTATTTAATAATGGTGATCCCACTTATTTCTGCTCCGACCCCTCTTGTCACGACCTTTCTTTTTGCACACCAAACATTTATTATTTAGCTTCCTGGCGTGTTCTAAATGAGACATTTGGCAGCACCCATTGTCTGATTGAAATTATTCTACTATTTCACTCCATTTCCCCATTTTTCCACACCATATCCCGATCTCACGTCCCAAAACACATTAAATCATCAACATTAAACAACTCCGTTTGTAGAATACTAAAATACATCCAAGCAGATATCAATCCTGACCATTTTTTTCACAAATTTTCCAGTGCTATTTATACTGACCTTAGCCGCAGGATACGAAGCAAGTCGCATCCTTCTAATCCTTGGTGGAACAGTGCATGTAATCTTGCCAGCGCCAAACTAAGACTATGCATAAACTAATGCAAAATAAATCCATCGAGGGAAAGTTTCAAAATATTAACAGATACAAAAACAAAATACAAATACAGATTTAAACGAGAGAAACGGAAAGGGTGGAAAAACTTCTGCAATAACATTAACAGTGAAATGTTGGCTCCAGATCTTTGACGTACTGTTAAACTATTTAGAGGAATTGAGTCTGTATCTATCCCTATTCCACTTTTCGAAGAATTTTGTGATAATCTAACTGCTCCATGTGGCCCGATGAGGAAATTATGTTCTGGAGCAACACAGAACATAAATGACCGAATCTCTACCTTCACGAGGTCCCAGTGGTAAACGTCATGGTTTTCCATGACGGATAAATGAGATTAAAGTTTTAACTACTAATTTCCGGTGACGGGTATTTTTCTGGTTGTATGCGGAAGCTCGAGGGTTGTATCTAGTTTTAGGTGTTTTCTCTTCCTGATAGTTCTCTACTATTTAGGTCATAATACTTTATCGCTTGTCACTTGGTATCTATGACTGTTTGAGGTATTAATAGAACTGGGTGCACATAAAACGTAAGCTGGATGTGTCGATGTCTTCCCAAGTACATAATAATCAGAAAAATTAGGTAGTGAGTCGTTCATATCCGAATCAGTACACATGGATTAAAGTGAACAAATAAGTCGTCGGGGATCAGGTGCCTCAGTGAGGAAGCTCTTTGTACTATGTTGGTACGTCAACAAACTTAGAGATTGCCTTGCTGCCTGATCGCTTTGAACGGCCCTTCGGGGAATTTCTACGCTGGGTGTGGTAAATGACCTAGATAAACCCTCTGACCAGAGGGAAACATCGCTGTACCCAAGGTGTTTAATCTGGTACTCCAGGAGTTGAGAAGCCCCCCTTGTGGGGATTGTTCCAAATCCTGGAGGACGGTGACTAACATCCTTGGAATTAGGCTGTACTTAATGTACCCTGGTGCAATGCCGTCAAGGTGGTACCCAGGTAAAAGAAAAAAAGGAAGCTGCTCCATGTGGCCCTATTATGTCATGTCCTTCTTCATTAGATGAAAATAACAATGATTTTCTGTCAGAGTTAAACAGAGCTTTAAACATATCCAAAAACACCTCTCCAAGTTTGGATGGTATTCGTAGTTCCTATTTAAAAATGCTAAACGTCGACAACAATCTCGCTCTTCTTGCCGAACACAATAAAATCATGAATACATATTATATACCCTCAAACTGGCGCAATTTTTAAATTATTACGCTAAAGAAAAAGATTTGCCATCCGTTAAATGTTAACTTATATAAAAGTATTGCACTAAATTCTACTCTTCGGAAATTATTCGAAAGGATTCTTCGCTTTCGTTTAGAATGGTTTCTAGAATCTCGAAATATTCTTAGTGATTATCAATTCGGCTTTAGAAGTTCTAGATCCACTCAGGACATTATCACGCTATGGTACTCTGTCTTTATCAAAGGTCAAAGGTTCTTTATATTTCCTCAGCATTTAACTCAGTGAATATCGATATTCTAAAGTCCACTCTACTCTCACTTGGACTATCTAATAAATTTTGCAATTTGTTACACGGTCTTCGTCAATACAAAAAAGCTGTAATGAGCGACAATGACATCACCGTTAATAGAAGACCCTTCACAAGAATCCCTCAAGGTTCGATATTAAGTCCGATATGCTTTAACGTATACATCAACAACGTTTTCCACGCTCTACCTAAGGGCCTTTCGATATTAGGATATGCAGACGACCTTGTTATTTTCAGCTCACATTCTAATCCGGATACCCCTAGACAAGTAATGCAATCTGCTTAGGTATAATTTCTACTAACTTCAATTCAATTCATCTATCACTTTCTATCCGAAAAACCAGAAATGCGTAACCTTTTCCAGAAAACGTAAATTTCCACACATCACACCATTTTTTATTAGCAACTCTACCATACCATATGAAGTCGCATTTAATTTGTTATTGCTTTCAGTGTTGGCAACCCTAAGGTTAAAAAGTCAATTTTTGTGTGCGGAGAAATTTAAATATAAGAAAAATTAAATATTACTAACTCATTAAACTATTTTCTACATATAAATATTAATAATATTAAAGTGTGTTGAGTGCGTGTCGTGAATCCACGAAGACACTGCAGTTTGACTGTGTTTTGCCAGATTAAAACTTTATTTTCCCTTTCTGACATTGAAAATATAA
>KK351025.1:997862-1059115 GCA_000671755.1 Glossina brevipalpis
TGGCTCTACAATTCTAGTGAAATCTACTATTGCCTACAAAACTTCCAATGTCTTCAGAAAGCCGTATTCACAAGCTTCTTGCATTAAAGTGAATTGCAATGGTTCTGATATTTCAATTTGCGCAGTTTACTTTCCTCCTCGGTTTTCTTTGAAACATAACGATTACGATGATTTCTTCAAGCATTTAGGTGCAAAATTTATTGTTGGAGGTGATTTCAATGCCAAACATCCATGGTGGGGATCTAGACTAGCTAACCCGAAAGGAAGAGAGCTCTACAAATCCATCCGTAATAACAACTATTGTGTTCTGTCCTCTGAGAGTCGCACATATTGGCCGTCTGATTTGAGAAAGATTCCGGACTTAATAGATTTCGCGATGTATTCTGGCATTCCTACTAATCTACTCGATATTTGTGCTAATGATGACCTCAGCTCTGATCACTCTCCATTGATTGTCAACTTCAACACGACGCTTCACAACCTTTCAAGTAAATACAATATCATCAACCGTAGAATTGATATTGCGACTTTCAAGGATTGGATCGAAGACAATTTAAACCTTAACCTTGGTTTCCAAACCTCTTCTGAAATTGACGTTGCGGTGGAACATTTTACTAACTTTATTCATCAAGCTGGTTTTATATCTACTCCTAAAAACGCAGTCGAAGCTAGATATAACAATAATTACATCAGCCTTGAAGTAAGGCAAATGATCAGGTACAAAAGGAGATTAAGGAAACAATGGCATGGAATTTTCAAGTCAGAGAGATGGCAAAAGGTCATCGAACAAAATGGAAAATACATAATAGATTAAACTTCATTTCAAGTAAAAAAAGCCTTTTATTTTATTGAAGAAATAGGCAATTACTTAGTTGCCAACCCAATATAATCCAGCCAATAGCTTTTAAAAACTCATTCGTATGTACTAGGGATCTTTTTACTTTTTAACCTCAAACCTAATTCTTTCACTTTTCACTTTCTTTGGGTACCCAGTCAAGTGGGCATTCGGGGTAACACCTTTGCTGACGAAATTGCATCCTCCAGATCATCTAACACAATTGATCATCCTTTAATCTCCACTGACCAAAAAATAATTGATAAATTACAAGCGACAAACACTTGGCCGCAGCGATGGAATACCTAGATCTATGGCTGTCATCTTCATAATCTGGCCTTGGTTTTATCACTTAAACCATAATCCAGACATTATATCAATAGATTAATGGTCAACCACACTAGGTGCAATGACCACTTGTACAATATTAACATATTTGACAGTTCCTCAAGCACATGCGGTGCTACACACTCCCCTTGATCACTTGCTCTTTACTTGACTATGATTCGTAAACTGTTAAGATGCGGCTTACATAATCACCATGTTATTGATATCCTTCGATCTCCTGACTTAACAACTTATACAGCTATGCTTTCTTTTTTCAAGGCTTGCAATTTGAATATATAAAATAAAAAAAATTTTTTAATCAAATTGCGAATCTACTTCACAAAGATTATAAAAAACCATATATGATTGTAACAAATGTAAACACACATGCCTCATCATTCATTACAATTATTATATCATCATCATATTAATACAGTTATATAATTGTCCCACTTATTTAAATATGAAAAAAAAAGAATCTGCAAAATACAATAACGATCCAATAAAACCCAGTTAAAAGAAGAAGAAGAAATAACATTCAACCTAAACTAATCGCTGACTTTACTAAGGCTCAGACAAAGTTGTTGGTGTTCGCATTGAGTCTTTTCTTTTTTTACGGGAACATAGCATGTCGTCTGTTGTTATACGCTGAATAACTTAAGAAGAAGAAGAACATCAAAATATAGGAATCATACTTAAATAAATATTTAAAATTATTTAATTGTTTAATTTCTAAATAATCCAAGATACGTACACTCTCTCGATGTACTATGAGCATGAATTTCGAAATACTTCATTTTCATCTACGCATTCGTTTTTCGTATTCTTGGTTGAAATACCTTTTTGAATTCTCGCTGCTTTGCAGTTCACGGAACATTCTTTCTTTTCTTATCGATATGTGAAAAAATTCAATTGTCAGCGCAAGCGCCAAGTAAATAAATAAATAATATATAAACAAAAGCTAATTTGAATTTTTTTTTACCTTTTTATTCCTCAAGGAACTTCTCCAACATCAAGAAGTGGAATTCTTTTTCATATCTAACTATTTTTTAACGAAAAAAATGTTGCGGCTACTTGTCTTTCTGATAAATCATTATATCTAAAATATCTAAGCTAATCTATGTGTATTGTCTTCGGAAGGACAATATTGTTGTCAGCCTGCGTGCTTGAGGTGCAGAGTAATGCAGTAATATTTCACATAATCTTTTTTTGGTACGAAATGTCACATATCCAGCACTTATAAATTCTTCCGAAATGACGTACATAGAATTTCACGCTTTCTTGTAATACTTCGATATAAATGAAAAAACATCAATGAGCCGATAGCCTAAGCTGCTAGTGCTCTCATCTTTTTAGTCTAAGAATTAATTTCATTAGTCTAAAGTATTATAATAATAATAATAATAAAAATTAATATTTTTTCAGCAAATATGTATCTATCCCTTTTTCACTTTATTAATTTATTTAAATGTTTTTATACTACTTGGTACTTAGTTTTTGTTACAAATGCTTTGTGCTCGAATTCTGACTTGGTACCATGATTTTTACAGCTTTCGGAAAAATTGTAGCGTGTAATGATCCAAATTCGATGCGCTCGCCATCCACCGTTATGATCCCTTGTGACTGTCCAGGCTCTAAGCGAAATGCGGTAACATGAGAAGCTTTAATGAACTCAGAGTTCTCCGTTGGAACGTGAGTGCCTGTGCTCATATTAATCAAAAAATTCAGCAATTGTGGACGGGTTATGCCACTCCGGATTATAACCAAATACATAAGCCCATCATTGAGCTGAGATTGCGGGGCAAATAAACAATCACTACCCAAATGAGTTTTGCAGGCGGCATGAACCATTACAAATTCACCTTCCTCGACGATCCAAGTAGACGGCACAGACTCATGCAGAGAAATTGTTGAAGACAAATCATATTCTGTACGTGTAGCTTCATTACATTCATTGTAATTGTTTCCCTCGTTGTTACTGTTTTCCGTTATGCTGTGATACACACTTTCAGGTATGGAGTAGTACATGCTTTTCTTGGAGCACGAAGATAACCAGCTATCACACCGAGACCTCACAGAGTAGTTGACCGATGTTTGCAATGAAATTATATCGTCAAACTCTGAATCTGTTATATTATCATTCGAATTAAATTTACTAGACGTTTTCGAATAGGAGAACGTACTGCAACTAACGCTCTGAAGTAAACGGGGTTTAGTTATTACTTGAGAGCATTTATCAATGTTAAGACTAGATTCTGTTTTTGGGAGATACGATATTTTTCCTTGATATGTACGTAAGTTTATTAAACGATGTAAAGTCCAAATAGTGAAACGTTTATATCCAAATATTCTCAGGCGTTCACTTTCTATGTCGATGTCAGATATGAGACCCCATCCAACCGAGAGAAATGAATATATTATCTGAAATATTGATGTAATAAAATTAGAAATCCTGTTAAATTTTAAATCATTTTTGCCAAAATTTGGCCGCATAAGCAATTTGCAGCCTACATACTTTATTTTCTAATTCAACTTTCATTATATCCATAAGTGTAGAATGCCCTCCTATAATTGTAAGGGCCGAGCTGAGAAGTGGCTTTGCATCGTAGGGCTCTCTATAAAAAATTCTAGATATCACAAGTAATTTCCAGAACATAAACAAGGTTTCTTACTTATAAGAGTAAGCGACGGAATGTGCTAATCCATTTCCTGAACCGCATGGTATAACCCCCAGTAGTTTAGAAGATTTAGTCCAATCACAACGTTGCATCACTCCATTGAGGATTTCATGAAATAAGCCGTCACCTCCGGCGGCCACGATACCATTCCACAGGCTCATATCTCTCTCTTTAACAAAATCAAATGCGTAATTGGCATGTTTTGTTACATAGACGTCATACGATAGCTCGGCTTCGTTTAACATTGGAACCACTTCTTGGAAAAACAATTCTCGTGCTTTGCCTGAGCCAGATTTTGGATTTAAGAAAACAAGTAATCGCTTTAAAATGTGGTTTCCACGCGACTCACATGCACATTGCCTAAGATAATTTTCGCGATGACATTTTAAGGATTTATACCACTTTTCTGCCTCACGTAAATTATCATCACGACTGTCGAATGTGCGAAAACGTAAAGTGATAACATTACGCTCCCGTCGCATAGAACTTCTTAATTTTTTCTTTAGAACATATGCGAAAACATAAAGATAAACGTCTTCGTTGTCTTCAAATCCACATTTATTTTCTTTAGTATTCGGCGTACATGCACCACACGATACGTTCCTTTTGAAGCGTGTTTGCTTGTTTTGTAACACACAACGACCACCAACTATGTCGCACATTTGTATTAAGTGGTGGTCTTTATTACATTCTGCATCATCACGTTGAAGAAGAAGTCCGTCTTTATTAAGGCGAACATAAAAAGTACTCCCCTTCTTTTTAGCCGAGTAAAAAGTTTCAGTCAGTTCGTTTGTGATCGAACATGTATTACTTATTCTATCGGATTCAGATATGTTTTCCTTTTCTATATTAATATCCTGCATTGCACTTGAAAAAAAGATACAAAGGGAAAAGAATATCATGAAATTTTTGCTCTGGGAGCACAATATTTATATCCGCCTTGCTGGGTTAGAAATTGAGGGAAACTTGAAAAATTTTAAACCGATCCGTTTATTCATTTTTCGTATTCATATTTTTGTTTTTCTTAAGTAAAAGTTGCCAACACAAGTGAAGTATTTAATGGTTTAGTTGTTATGTGTTTTTGCATAAAATGCCAGATCAGCTGTATTAATGTTTCACATGCAACGGCCCGATAGGAGTAAAATTTGAAGACGTAGAAATTTGGAGGGTTATTAATTTTGTTTTCATTAACTCTCGCTCTTTTGCGAGACGAGACATGAGAAATTTGCTATCATTGTGTATCATTCCCGGCATAGCCAGAGCTGCTTTTATTTTCTTCGGGTTAACAAAACCGGAAACAAGAGGAAAATTGACGTTCTATAAATATATAAAAAAAACTGACGTTTTATATAAATAAAATGTTTTATATAAGGAGCACCAAACAAATAAAATTAAATAAAAACCAAAAGCAGTTTGGATTTTCTCCCGATTCTTTAGAGTTGGCGTCTCAAAATTAAGTTGGTTAACGAACATTGCTTGGAAATAAACTATAAGCTAATAAAAATAGAATTTCCTGATAGGAAAGATTTGAAACATTAAGTGATGTTACTGAATTGTATAGTCTTTTCGGGCAGATTTAGGTTACGGATGTAAAACATTGAGATCAAAGAGAGATGTCGGTACAGTGTGTTGGCTGCACCCAGTGAATGTTAAGTTTTATTTTCATTTTATGAATTCCTTGCGTTATTTTAGTGTTAAAAGTGATTTAGCAATATGAAGAATAAACTTTTTTGTTTATTTATGCAAATTAATTTAAGCCATCAGTGATTGTGTGTTTAGATAAAATTTCAAGAAAAAGGTGGATGAAATGTTACGTTTTATCAAAAACCACCGTGAAATGACACAAAATTACAAAATAGATTATGGGACGGGCTAAAAATCAAGCTAAATTCAATGGATTTGTCCAATAAAAGCGCGCTGGAGTGGAGAAAAGTAACTTAAAGAAGATTGAGTGAGGACCAATGAAGGAGGTGGTTTTTGTTGGTTATGTTGCCAATGCAACTAAGAAACGGAATTAAGTGTATATAACTAATTTTTATTTTTAATATTAATGATTACTCTTTGCTGTTTCGAATCCTAAAATCAAGATGAGAAAAGTAGAATTTCGAACCCTAATATCGAGGAACTGTTTCGGGAGTGATATATCGAGGTTTTCGTTCCATATATATAGTTTAAGCTTTATATATTATTATTATTTTAAAAAGATATATGAACAAATAAAAAGAAAATGTGCGAACAAAAGGATTGGAGAATTAGCTAAATAATCATATAGTAATATTTCTTTCTACTATTTTCAAGGTTATAAATAACTAAACGAGAAACTTTATTATTATTTTTTTTTTTTTTGATTTCAGTTGCACAGTGTGTGTATTAAAGTTATTTAAAATAAACCAACGGTATGTTTGTTTGCTTATGTTTCTCTCTTATAGTTGCTTTTCTTATATGCACGTAATTCATTTTTCATTCAATTTTTTTGTTTCTGGCGACAGAAATTTTGCGAGAATTAATAAAAAGCAAAATAACTACGGTCCTGAATTATGCTGTTTCTTTGATATTACGTTTCATCGGAGTTTGTTATTTTCATGTTGATGAAGTGTTGTTTAAGAAAAATTCTTACTAAGGAGTTGTTATCACGGTTTGTTAATTACTGCTAAATATATAAATGAAACTGTTTTTTCTTTGAGTTGGCACCGCTGTTGGATAAAAAAACATTGGATTTGTCATACTAGCTTATGTGAATATTATATTAATATTAGTGATTAATGTTAATACCGTGTAAATAATGTGCAATAAACTAATAGTTATAATTGAAAACGTAAGATGTGAAGAAGAATTCCCGGTTCAATTTTTCGAAAGGAATTTCATTCCGCCCTGTGTGATATTTTGCCAAAGACAACAATAGTAACACAAAGAATTGTCCGCGTTGGTTATATATATTCATAAATACACACACAAATGTGTGTACACACGTACACACATATGTATATAAACATATAAATATGTGTAAACTTATTGGAGGATTGGTTGATAAATAGATTTAAAAAGATTCAATATATAGTTTGATGATCTAGAATCATCTTTAATCGTGAACTGCAATAGTAACATGGAGAATAATGAGGAACAGTTGTCAGGTGAAATTTGTGCTTCCGATGAAGCTGCAAAACATTCTAATTTATCTTCAAATCAAAAACTGCAACTAACAACGAATCCTTTACTTTTGACTTGTTCAACACCAACTGATAGGTACGTTGGAAACAGTGAATATGATCATTTATATCGGCAATATGTGGGCATAGAATCTTCAAGAACCCCAGAGTTTATAAACGGGTGGTTTTCAAAATCTTTTAATAAATCTTCTTCGATGGCTACAATGATGAACGCTGCAACCAACAAAATATTGCATATAAATGTTCATGAACTCTTAATAGAGAATCGTTCTCTAAGAGAGAAATTAAAAGAAGTGATTGCTGATCGAGATCGTCTACTATGTGAAGTATCAAGTCTTCGACTAGAGCTGGATATGTCAGAGCTAAAACGTTTACCGGAAGAAAGGTAAATTAATACGCATTTGGCGTTTATTTTACTATGTGGTAGTTTTACATGTAATAAAGTAGTGGCAACAACCCTACATTAATGGTGTTTTCTGCGAAATGTTGCAAAAACGAATAACAAGTGAAAGCTAATTGCTCTCGTAAAATCATATTTAAAAAAACATATATGTATATATTTATATATATATATCCATACATAAGTTTTCTGGTTAAAAGTTATCACAACTGTGTTGTATATACTATGTTACCGGCATGAATTACCGAGCGATGCTTCACTATTCAAAAATGAAAACTCTCAGTAGAAAAAATGCTTCCCTGAAATCTATGTGTTTATATTGTCTCCTATAATGTTGTCTAAGGTTTGCATAGAAATAGAAGCTACATTTGGCAAAATTTTTGATCACTTATTTTTTTAATTGGTTTCTTACAAACTAAAGAATATTGAAGATAAAATTCGACATAGTAAACTGCATAACTGTGCCATGAATAGCACAATTGCTCAAAGAGGAGCCCGTTGCCATATGTAAACTTTGCTGTAACAAGGCGTATACTATCCGTTTGTTTCAATTAATCTTAGTTCGGTTGATATTTATTGGTAGCACCAGCCAAACTATGGGAACCAAACTATGAGCATATGACAATCGAAGACTAGGATAGTCAATACAAAAGTAGATGTAATAATATAGTTGTGAAGAGATTTCTATATTTCAAATTTTTTGTAATTGAATGCGGCTTTACGGACAAATATTGTTTCCTTTTTTCTTCAACCGAAAACTGATAAGAGCAAAAAGGAGGAGTTCGTATACGCCAACAACGACTAGAAGGTACATTAACAAGTACTAAATTGACAATGGTAACTTGTGGAAGATATATATATGTATTTACGATATCTATATATTGTAAGTTATTTTATCTTGCTTTTACTAACAAGACAATAGTTTATTCTAATTTGCTAGTTCATTTAGAACAGCTTGGAAGACAATTTTTTACTAATAAAAAATTTTAACAAAAAAAAAAAATTTTTTTTTTAAATTTAAAAGTTCAATGAATTTTTTTATTTTGAAATTGTATTCCTAGTCAATATACAATATTGTTATAAAGTCTTGTGCGGTGCTTATTAGTAAAGTAATTCATTTGAAATTTACTAGATAAAAAGAAATAGAAACAAGTACGAAGATAATATTCCGGTCGGGACATATCCTTTTTATGGATCATCTTCATAATTAGTGTATCCCTGGCTCGAATTTCTTTTTGAAGTTTTAAATTGCTTTGCAAACAGACGTGGTGGAATTGGCTTTGAGTTAATTCTTATATTATTAGTTTAGAAGCGAAATAATAAAATTAATATCTCGTTCCTGCGGTGATTGGTATAATAAAAATTTTCTAAAAGCAAAAATATTGAACTCATTCTTCGGACTCTTTTTGCTGTGTACATCATATGCATTACATGAGGGGCACTGTAGGCATCTTTAAGAATATATGTTCTTAATCATAGGGATTAGAGGAAACACGCCTTCCGTTCATCCCTCAGTTTACATAACAATTACGAATTTAAGACGTTTCTAAAGAGAATACATTTGATTTAAGATTTCTTCTTAAAACTATAGGCGTGTTTGAGCTGAATTATCAGCAGACTCGACTGTAAAAAATGATAATTAAAAATGACATTATAAGGTATTCATTGATAGATTTACGTTCCGGAATTAACTGTGAAATGTTACAAAGTTGTGCAAAAAATGTGAAATAAAACATATAAACGTAAAAACGTATGCTACATATGATAAGCGTCATAGTACCGCATGGGGATCTTCATGTTATTCTACAGTCAATTACACAATATAGTGCTGATCAAGGCCATAATAAATAAGTCCCTTCTCCTTTTTACTTAATAAGTGAAAGATTAAGTTGATCAACAACAAAGCGCTTTCTTTTGATGTCAACAATTAATCTCCAAATAATTTTCAATCCCGTCTAAGCGACGTATTTAACGAAACCTGAATAAAGACTTATTGGTTTACTGTTTAATTATTTCTTCCATTTGCGTAATAAAAATTAAACAAATTTTTTTTTTCCAATTCTGATTTTGTATAAGCATATAATTTTTTATTGGCTATTAAATAAATACATTAACTCAATTATAACACTTTTTGTAAGATCAAAAGCTGGAATTGGTTCCAAATTTAAAGTAAATCGAAAATTTTCCGTAATATCACTTGAAAATAAGGAACACAGTAAATATAGCATTACTTCGCTGATGCCTTATGTTTAGGCATGGTGCTTACAAGAATCCTAGCTTGATAAGGAAAAATACTAATTCCACTGTTTCTTATCGCATAGAAACGATGGAATTTGTTGCAGAAAATTGAATGAAGGATATTTGTTTAAAGCGTGCTAAAGTTACTTTATAAAAGTTTTTGATTGTTATAAACAGGAAAATGTGGATGATTTTAAAGCACTTTTGAAAAACAATAATTTATAAAAAAATTTACTCATATTCTCTCTTCCTGTCTCTCTCTCTCTCTCTCTCTTACGGTACAGAATGAAACATTTGTTATACGTCTAAATATAAAGTATTGCCTCGTTTGTATATACGATGGCTATATAGGTATATACATCGTAATCTGTGGTGGTATTAGTAAAGCTGTGCCTAGTGTGCATATATATATAAATATATATATATATATGTATAATATTTCAAAGTAAGGGTGGAAATGAAAGTTAAACGATCACATAAGGCAGAGCTATTTTAGACAAAGTCATCTATTTATTTTATATTGTTATATTTTTGGAGTGGCATAAAAATGTTTAATATAAGAATGTTTTCTTTTTTAAATTTTATACACAAACTTTTTAAACTTTAGTTAGTGTTCTTGTTTCTTATCGTTATCGATATTTCTAGTGTGTAAATAACTACATATATATACAACTACGCACACACACACACACACATATATATATATATATATATATATATAAAATTCGCATATATATATATATATATAACAAAATTCGCATGCAAATACAACCCTGTGTAATTAAGGGTAAAATGTATTTCTTTTTCCTATTCCAGTTCGTCTGACAGTAATATAAAATATCTATCAGTTGATGTCTAATCTAGCTTGTAATAAATTTGCGTGAGCAATTTTAAAATAATTTTTCAATTTTGCTGACTCATATCTCCTTTAAGAATCAGTAATAAAGAACAGAAGAAAATTTCAATTTTACTAAAATATTTTTAGCAAAAGTTTATGCGATGACTCAAAGCATTTCCTTTCAATTAACTGGAATTTGTGAATACAGGATAAAACTATTTCTGTATGTATACATAAAAAGTAAATTGGAATTGTACGAGTCTGGCGATTTGGGAGAAGCTTAATGAATTTTAACTTAGTTTAAACTTTTTTATTACGCGTGTTTTATGAAAGAAAATAAACGTTAATTCAATATGTTTTTACAAATGTTTAAAGTTTGTAATAGGCTTTATTCCTCTGGCAAACAATACGTATAATATTTACGGAAAAAGTGTCACCATTTTATAAAGTTTTGTTACATTAAAATAATCTATAAAGTAATGCTCACTTCAAATGAAATTTATTGGTAAGTGTATTACATATATGAGTTGAATAATTATTTATTTAGTTTTCACCAGTAAGTTTATTTTCGTTTTTTCATTCATTCATAATCGATTTTTTTAAACTGTTTTTTCACTCGGTCGGTCGCAGACCTTACTCATACCTTCATATTACTTTTTTTATATGTAAACATACGTATTTACAAAATTATATTCTTGTCAAACCTTTTTTTCCTTCAGCCTGGGTGGTTGCGAAAATCGTAATGATGTATTAGACAAGTCGATTATCCTAATAAGTTGGATGTTGAAAGTGTACAGGCATATAAATGACAGTTTCAATATAAATTTAGAAATAAATTTAGCTTAAGTATGTAGATGATAAAGGAGGTTTTAGAGTTGAAGAAGATACACAAAAATGTTTCATGCTAGCCGTATATTTTTCGCTTCTTTAAAAAAATCTTGGATACCGTTCCAAATTTTTTGAAGGCAGAATATTTAGGATTTAAATTCTTGAATTCCCCATTTTTTATTGATTGCTCTTCAGAAAATGAGTATGCCATCTGTTAAACTGGGCAAAACAGAATTATGAGTTCTTGTATAAGAGCTTTTAATTTTAGTTGTTTTTTTGGTATTAAGCAGAGCTATTTTATTACTGAGTTGGTCCTACGTGCACATAACATAAAACTCTTTCTTGATTGCATCAAATAGTGCATTGTCTCTTTTGCAAAGGAACATCACGTTGCTTATGTCACCGAACCCACAATTTTTTCCGCTTCTAGAACAAACTCGCTTTTATTTTTTCGCACTCATAATTTCATAACCAGTTTTTCGGTTTTTCAATTTTGACGTTACCCTTAATCTAATATCATGAATTTTTATGTTAATATCTTTAAATGCATATTTCTTCTTGAAATCATTTTTAATTTTAAAGCTTCTCTTACAAATGTTTTCAAATGGAAAGTATTCATTATATAAATTGTATCACTTATACAGAATTGCTCTTAAAAAAAAAAAAGAAAACAAAATAAAGATTGAAAAAATTGAAACGTTTTATCGTTTTGTTCACTAAATTCGCCCCTTGTAAAAGCGAAAGTATCTATTTTAGATCATTTCTGACTAGTCTGAGGAATTTGAGTCACATATGTGTCTTGAAAACGGCGCGAGCTTCATAAATTCGTGTTAACATTTTCACGTAATATCCTCGTCGCTTCTCTTTACTTTTTAAAATTCTGTGCCTTATAGGTTTGCGAGCATTACGAAGTATATTATGACAAATCGAAATTTTTATTTTTTTTTATTTATTGCAGGTACGAAGAATTGTTTATTATTATTAAATATAATAATAATTTTTGGACTAATGAAATAAATTGTTAGACTGAAGAGAAAAAAGGTTGTTTAAGTTCTTTATTTTACACCAACATCAATTCAAAATCATTTTAAGGAAAATTTTCTGTGGTGTATTGAATAAAGTACTCTAAAAAAGTTCTATTTATATGTTCCTTTACTTTGAGGATTTAATACCTTTTAGTTGAATTGGTAAATAGTTTTGTAGGTTTAAATAAATAAATAAATTTATATATATATATAGGAATAAAAATTTATATATATAGGAATAAAAATATAAACAAATAAGGAGTTAAGCTTTATCTAACAGCAAGTTTACATTGAGAGTGATTTAATTGATTTCGTCAAATCATGTCATTTGAGTAAATAATTTCGACTTTAGCTTCTATTCACATAAACATATGGTCAATAATGAAAATTAAAGAAAATTTAAACAAAAAATTGTCGATCTTTTAAAGAATATGCCATTTATACTCCTGCTCGTTTCTACAATATACTATATTTGTATAATTTCCTTGTGTGGCATTTTTTTATAACCATTTTGTTTTCTTGCTTATTCTTGCGAGCATGTTAACTTTTTTTATAACGCAATACACCGCAATGCTGCAGTGTTGACCACTCAAAATATGACAAAAACAGAGAGGTAAAATATAATTTTTTTTTGCTGTTCCAGTAAACTGGGGTTCAACTGAATTTCAATGAAATTGAAAGTTTTCCATTATTCTTTTGTTTGATTTTAATCGAAACTACTAAAACGGCACGAAATGAAATAAAATGCTTATGGTGTAAACGTACTATAAAACTAGATTTAGATTAGATACTGCTGGCGGATGTTGAAAGCTTCTATTCTATTGTATGAAAAAACTTACAATTTATACTGTTTGGAAAGGTCTATAGATGGGTTGAGATCATGTTCAAAAGAAGTGTATGATCCTGATAAATATAGATTTTCAATTTTAAATGGACATGGTATTTTATTAGCGATGAAAACATACGGAGCCTATCGCTATCGCGTGACTACAATTTTTCAGAACTCAATTTCAATAAAAATTTGCATTTTTTTTTGGATAATTTCTGATGTATACTTCGGCTCATTTTGACTTATAAATTTTCTATTATTGTGGGCATAGGGAGATAAAATTTGTAAAATTTTTTTTTATTAATAAATTACGTGAAGCTGATAATGTGCAAAGTTAGTGTAATGCAATATAATTTTTATTATTTTAAGGAAAGCTGGAAGGCAAATTATTGCCTTTCTTCTTCTTCATTTAAAAATAAACAGAGGAATATCGAATTGCGACCGACTTCGAAACTTGCGTTTTATCAGACAAAAAGTCGGGTGTGGCTCTAAACACCGTATATATCATTTGGTATATAAAGAAGTGATATATTGAAGAGAATCTGGTGTACTATAATCCTAAATGCACTTTATAAGGCTTTCTAGACTTCAGTTTGTTTAATGAAGAATATATGTGATAAATTTTCATTTCCACAGGTATATTTTTTTTGGTGGCTTTAAGAATTTCAAAGTTCGAGAAGGGAATGAATGGATAAACGATAATCGGATGTAGTTATCACAGTTATGCTTATTTTGTTACAATTTTCAATTCTCTGATTACACGGCGATAAATACAGAAACATTTTTTTAATCATCAAATTAATATCTAAAAATTAATTAAGTGCGTAAGTTGAATGATGAATGAACGTTGTTATTGTAAATGTTATCCTTCTCTTCATAACTAATTCTCTAAATTTTTTTTTAATATTAACTAATAAATAACAGAAACAGGAATGAAATTTATGACAAATCTTATGCGTTTGTCGCTGTCGACTTTTAACCTTTCGGGTATTATCGGTGACTATTATTGTCAAGCTTTGTTACTAAATTTTGCGGCAGTAAATGTCTCAATATTGCATTGATATGAACATTACTTTCATATAAGTACTTATATAAGTACTTTACGTAATATTATATATCAGAAACAATACATGCGGATATATCGTTTATTTGTTACTTTCTACTACAATGTTCATATATGATATACTAACCTTTCATACTCTGCTAGATGAAAGTAGAAAATTTTGACTTTGTATAATCGTTCAATAAACAGTAAACGAAGCTATTTTTATGTTATTGTGAGGTAAGGATTCTTGCCATCTCTAACAATTTTGTGGAAATTTGGTTTCCTTTAGTTGAGGAGTTGCACCTTATTTAAAGCTGATCTCTATTAGTTAACAATCAAAACATGGCGAAAGTTTCTATTCCTTTGAATAATGGTTATGTGGCGCTTATGTGTGTTTCAAATTTGATTCTTGAAAAAATCAATCGAATTTGTATTTTTCATCGTGGTTTTTCAATTTTACCTGCAGATAAATGAAAAAATGAACAAATTGATTTAGAGTTTTAAAGGGATTAAAAATATAAAACCTCTATTAAAACAAGTAATACATGCAGTCAAATACTAGGGAATGAAAAAATTACTAGTTTTGGAGATATATCGGGTATAAAAATAAAACATACGGTCTTCCACTTCCTTTGAAACTATTGCGAATAAAAAATAAAACCTATCTGTGCAAGTTATTGTATCCATGCTTTAGTGTATACTGTAATTTAAGGACGTCTCAATATTTGTGTTTGATGTATAAGCACTATCTACTCAAATTATAAAATTTTCTAAAGCTTCTTAAGCCCAATGTTTTAAAATAGTTTTATATACTTAAGTGGTTGTGGTTAGTGTAGAAGACATGGTACTGTATATATAGAACTGGGGAATTTTGGTTTAATCCTTGAAATATTCTTATCTGGAAGTTTTCTTTTATTAGTTCTTTCTATTTTAAAATGTAAAACAAAAAAAAAAGAAAAAAAAAAGAGAACTTATAGGAAACTCTAAACCGGTTTTGAAAACACACATGAATAAATTTTTACTTAATTTTCAATTAACAAAAATGACATAGATCAACCATTACAGTCAACCAACGCTTTCGTCTTTTGTAAAATTAATTTATTAATAGTGGGCAGTAAAGTAAAGCGTTGACATAAAAGAAACATCTGTTTGCATTGTTTTATGTAAGTAATATTTCGAGCCTATGATGTTGCTCGTAATAGTGAACAATTTAAAGAATTTAAACATCTGGTAGCTCTGGTTAGTTGCAATAAACTTTTTATTCATTTACATGGCCTCGATATGACAGAACAAGCTTTAAGTAAAGATAGCTTTGCACACATGCACACATTCTTCTATACGTATTTGTGTTAAACACATGTACATGCGAATGTATACTAAACATGGGTAAACACGACTTCAACCGAAGTAGCAAATTTAGTTTGTATTTCTTTCTTGCCGATAATGCTTTCGACTGATAAATTGTTTTATTGTTAACGTTTTTAAAATGATTACGAGTTTTGTGTATTTGGCATAAGCAAAAAAGCAATATTAATATACATACATGTATACTAACTAACTAACTAACGGCTGGCTATACTTTGATCAGTATGTGTATATAAGATATACATTATATTTACTGAATTTGCTTCCAGTTCTGATTAATAAAAGTAGAATATACCTCTGTATATGCTTAAATGCATTCGTATATGTGCAACAGCACGATCACTATGAAGTCATGTTTGCCTGAGTGTTTGTGTAAATAAGTGAATACGTTTTATATAGATTATATTGGTTGAGTAACTTTCATAAAAAGAAAAAAGTATTTAAAAATAATAGCAAAAATAAAATAAACGCGTAATGTTTCGAAATCAACCATATGTTGGTTCATTAATTCGCACCTAAAGCTACAAACATACATTTAAAACTGCATGTAAATTGTAATTCAATATTAAGTGTAATAAGAAAAATATGACTATGTGCATACATATGTATGTATATAGATAGAAAATAAATATATATATATACATATATAAGTGAATATATAAATATACTTATATATATACTTAAATATACTTATATGTTTGAATATATTCCTATATATATATATTTTAAATAACCTATTTAACATATATATATATACATATATATATATATATATATATATATATAATAATATATAATATATAATATATGCATATGTATGTATGTATGTATGTATGTATTTGCGTTCTTGTTTCTGAATATTTTTTATCTAAATGAAGCGAAAGCAAGTTGCATCGATATCATAAATCATTTGAAAAAACAAATTGTGAATTATTCAAATTTGATACGGTACTGGTGCCTTTTAAATTAACGTAATATGTACACAAATAAATGATTGAGTAAATGTATTTCGTCAATTGTATTCATATACACGTTTGCATATGTAATCACTACTTTTGTATATAACGAAAATAAGTGTGAAAGTTCCTCAAAAATGTTTAGAAAGAAAGAAAGAGTAACAGTGTTGCATTCGCCATCGCAAACACTCTGACGAATAAGAGGAGCTTTGAAAACACATATAGTATATATCGTCAATTAGTTTAGCTAAACTAGTACACTAAGCTTTAAGCATACCACTTGCAACACTCAATCTCGTAAGCCTAACTAATTGTAAGCTAAGATCGGGCGTGTGTTTTAAAACCATAATTCCGTAAACTTAAGTAAAATTTAAAATGTTGCTTTAAAGCTCAAATTTTTAGCGAAAAAAAAACGAAGAAATCTATATATTTATTATTAAATCTTTTGTGTAAACGTGATATTGAAACTAGTTTGGAATAGACCGAAATATACTTGCAATATTAGCAAGGTGACATCGAAAAACAATTTAACCTAGATAGAAAAAAACAGAAAACAAGAGGAAATAAATCACACTGCCGGGCAATTTAATAGATGCACTTTGCTTACTACAGCTACTAAAATATAAATATATATATCCTATTGTATTTTCAACATCAAAAATAGTTAAAATTAATTGTTAAGATCATAAGTTGTTTGATATCTAGATGAGTTTTACAGTGGAGAAATATACCCTATATTAGTTGCGGGTTTTCTAAATATGCTTATTCATATTTAAGTGGTATTAATCACTAGTCTTATTTAAAAGATTTAAATTTTAGCTTTTAAATTATCGAATGAGTTTATTTTTGTATCGTATTGAAAATCAGTTGAAAACTTGCAATCTGCTTTCGACCATCTTAGTCATAATACTTCTTTTTTTCTTTTTTAAATCCCATGATTAATAGATTATTAATTGATTTTTGCTTATAATCATAGAAGCTACGAATTCTGTGCTTTAATTACTTGTCTGTTTATAATTCATAAGAGTGCGCTCTTCTATTTTATATGAAACATTTAATTGATTTATCTTGTAGAAATAAGTTACATATCCTAAAGTTTGGATTCATTTTGTTATTGTTGTACTAGCTAATAGCCTTTGCAGACTACTGCAAATGCCACTGTTTATTCCTTTTGAACTGATTTGGAATGCCTTAATACGGAATTTAATGTAAAAGAGAATCAAAACCTAAACAAAAATAATTATTATACTCGGATATTTTCATCATTTGATTTTGTAAAACTGCCAATTTATATACTTTGCAAACAAGTCGCGCTTATTTGATTGCTTGGCAGTGTATATATTTGGCTTTGCATACCTGCAAAAGCACTTAATGCTTGAAAACAGTGCTCAATCCAATGCATAAAAACACTTTGTTGAAAACAGTGCTCAATCCAATGCATAAAAACACTTTGTTGAAAAAGTCATAGTATTCTATATAATTTAAAGGAAGTGACAGTTGAGTAACGCAGATAGTAGTCGTGAATTAAGACTTTAAATATAAGCTATATTTTTATAAGACCAAAATGAATTAACGTTCACTAAATTTCTGTGCAATGATACTAACTCATTATTTAAGCACTATACTACTTTAACTGATAGTTTCCAAAAGTAGCAATTGGTAAATCCGGTTTCATATGAAGTTTACATTATTCAAAAGTCAATTTGTTTGAGAACTTTCCTTGTTTATGCATAGTATTGTTTCTTCCGTTCAAACTAAGTGTTGGCAATGGAAACGTAAGGACGTATCATTTTGTTTAAGCCATAAGGTTGGTGCTCTCTAGCTGATATAAACTGTGTCGCTTTAACAAAATAAAAGTATTTTATCTGAATGGACTACTTAAGCGTAGATTTTTTCAATTTCTTGGCAAATCTTGATTGTTGATGATTAGAAGTCGTCTAATACGTAAAAGCTGCAAACAAGATTAGAATGGGACATAGCATATATAGCCTCTTGATGTCATGCAACTAAAGACAAATAGATGGTAACTTTAACGCTAGTACTTATAAACTACACCTTTATCTTGATAAATCCTAAATCCTAAAATGAAAAATAATCACAAATATTTCCTAAGATTGTAGATAAGAATTCGTAAATTTCCCGATAAATGATCAATATTTTTAAATCTATTACTATTTCAAAGAACTTTTAATAGATGCATTATTCTGAGGGGAGAATATAATCAGAAAATTAATAAAATATTTATTAACTAATTCGAAGATACTAAAATATATTATATTACCTGGCTTTGTTTAAAAAAGAAAGCAGATATTAAAGTCATTATTAAAAAGTTTAAAATGAGCATTTCTTAAGCATCTCTGTAAAAAAAGTAACAGCATTAAATCCGTGTTAAAAGTTGCGTAAAATATGTCAGAAACGGATTTACATGACAAATCGAACTTGGAATCATTTTTACAATACGAATCAAATAAGCAAGGACCATCGCCTATTGTCGTCGTCGTTGGTGATGGTCGAAGCAGAGTTCGAAAAGTTGTTCGAACTGCTACGCGACATGTAACGGTAGTGAGTTATTCGACACGCCACAGAGAAACAAGAACACATACATCTCATCATGTAACAACAGTAAGGTAAGAATAAGAAGAAACTTCACTAAAACGATATACGTCCGTACAAGACTCATTGTTAAGGAATATTTAATGTTCGACTACGAATAAAAAATGCTAAATTGAAAGAATTAATATATATAAATATATTTGTTTAATTAATTTTGACCTTTTTGCAAAATTGAGAGGATTTTGAAAAATTTATTACTTTTAAAGAGGGAAAGAAAGCTTTACGAATGTAAATGGGTTTTTGCTTAATTTTCAATAAATTTGTTTTTTTACAACCAAAAATATTAAATAGAAGCGTTTTCAGCACTTTGTAGCACAACTAAAATCTTGCCACTACGTTCGGATTTTTAGCCGAGAGTTAGATCTATTTGCTGCAAAATTTCGTTCTGCAAATTATATTAATTAGCGATAAATAACGATTTCTAATAACATAACAACAACTTTCGTTTAGAGATAAAGCGATGAATATTATTAAACTGCAAATATATATACATTTGCTATTGTCTGATCTGGAAAGAAGAAACTGGCCTCATATTTTTTCTATCATAATTGTGAAGTTAAACTAATCAGCTGAATAGCTGCATGGAACCGCTAATGATTAACAAGTAATTAGAGTGATTTCCTTCTTTGTGTTGAAATATGGCTTAAAGATCTTTATTTAGACTTTTACGTTGAGTTTTCAATTTCAACTTAAACAAATATCCGCTTAAAATTCGAAAATTAGTAAAATTGAATCGAAAAATTAGCACACAATTTATAAAAACAACGAAGTGTGTAAATAGAGTTTTTAATTTACGTAAATATAGTGCTGCTAAAACGCCTAAGACTACGATTTCAGACATTTACGATATATGCGATCGATAAACAATCGACACTGATCATTCTATTTGCAACAAATAGGCAGACAAATATCTTGTATGCAACATACCGATTGATATTAATGGAATAGGAGCGACGATTTATGAGATGTTATATCTGATATTTAATTGTAGTCTGACAAGAGGCAAAGCAAACCTAAATGTAGTAGCAAAGTAAATGGTTTTAGAAACATTAAAGCAAAGTTCACGTCACTTTGCAACACTTAGAAAGAAGCTTCACAGACTATAAAATTATGTCCACTTGTCCGTTTGTCCATCTATTCATTATCTGTGGTGAACATTCTCCGGTTACAAAAATCGTGTTAAATTTGTTTTGTTTTCTTTTTACTCAACACTCATAGACTACAATAACAATAAAAATTTCTACATGTACTCTATAAGGAGTGAAAAATTTAGCCACACTCATCCAGTGTTGTAGAGTATATCGAAGTTAAGTTTTCTTTCGAATATTTTTAACGTGATGTTTTTACTTGATTTCATTCGCGTTTCATATTCCTAGACAAAGCGACTTTTCGGTAAATCAAATACATGCCGTATGCTAAGCATAGACAGTATTTTTACTTGAAAATCTCTCCATTCAATTAGCTCCAAGGATCAAGAGTTCAAGGAACAAGAAGCGTTGTTTTTTGGGAGCTGGTACCTCCCTATTTTATTTCCATAAACTAAAAAAGTTTTTTCTGTGTTCTTTAAAATATTTCTCTCACTTGTTTCAATCTATTTTCTTTTACAACATAACCGAAATTCATTCGCGCGCGTAATTAGTTCGAATATTTATATATTTACACGTCTTCAATTTAATTACGTTTTACATTAAGGGGCACAGTACTGCAAGGTCAACTTTTTTGTTGACTAAACAGCAACAGGTAATAGCAGCTTTCATTCTTCTAGAATATGGACAAAAAAAATTATTCCGTGAAAGAAATATCTTTCCTGAAACTTCGAGCTCTTGTCGAAAAGATTACGTAAATCAACAAATACATACTGGAAAGTTACAGCCTTACCTGCTGACCTTTTACACTTCTAACTTCTTTAATGCAGTTATAGATGTCTTTAGAAAGCGTTTCCGTCCATTTAAAAGCATTTCGAAACAAAAATCCGTTAGAGTAGTTTCATCAAGACGAAGACGTTGAACTGATATAAATTTGAGAGTGATTTGAAATGCTTCAGTGCTTCTGCCAAGAAATAAAAAGTAAGTAGGTTTTGAATACGACCTCAAAATTGTATGTTTTCTTACCATTTTCTTTGTTATTTCCCAAAATGTGAAGCGTAAAATGTGCGATTCTGTCTTCGACAATTGCAGTAAAAGTGCCACGGTCTGGCAAAAATTTTCAAGAAAATGAAATTAGGAAGAATATTTGAGGGGCAATATTTTGTAGCCTTGGAATAACAAATTAACGATAAAAATTAATAGAAGAATTATTATAATAGAAAAACATGTCTATAAAGTCTTTCAAAACTTTAAATGTGTTTTTCTCCGAACATGAAATTTTGGAACGTCAGGCAGTATAACTGTGAGAGTTTTTCTATTCTTGTTGTTCAACGAAAGCACTGTTTGTTTTATAGCATTTATCCGATGTTTCGATTATGGAAGTTTTACCTAAAAACCCTCCAAAGTACTGTACATACAAAGAAATTTAGAATTAGTTTGGAACTTTAGTTGAATCACTTCAAATTTTATTTTTCAAAGTATTCTCAAACTGTGTTTAAGAAATTGTAAAACTTGAATTCGATTGAATTACTTTTATTTCATATGTCTGCTACTCCAATCTTTAAACTCGCAAAAGTTGAGATAAAAAACGTTGCGAACTTGATTTGTAGTTAAGTCGATCAGCTCATGTTAATTAAGAAGTAAACATGTAAAACCGTTATAGTCGGGCAAAGCCAACCATTAAATATCCTACACTACTTTGCTTAATATAAATGTTCATTTACTTCCGTGATATAAAATACTAAAAATTATTCCTCGATTCCATGTAAAAGCATGTTTTCCGTGTGTGCTCTTATAGGAAAAAGCCGCAAACCGTGAGCTGACATAGTTCAAATTTAACAAATTTAATTTGTCTTCTTATTTTTCAACTATCTCTGTCATACTTGGTTGACATAAAAATAACTTGCTTTTCATGAGAAACCTTGTACGTGGTCGGATCTAAAAAATACTCCTACATGTTCCGGATTTGATATAGTTAATTTTTGTGTCAAGTTGCTATTATGGACTAATTTTCATGATGAAGTATTGAAAATCAGACCTTTTTTGTCATATAAAGGAATACTTTTCATGAGAATCCTTCTATGGGATGGCGGCTAAAAAGTAAACTTACGTAGTCCGTATTTAGTTGTTCTTGTTTACTATTAGGAATTCGTTTCGATATTATAAAATATTAAAAATTAGACGTTTTTACCATATAAGAACTTTCAGTTCCTAACGGATTGAAATTTGAACAAGAAACTGCAGCAGGAATACATTGTGGCATATTTTGAACATTCAGCTTAAATTATTAAATTCTTGTTCGCTATATATAAATTATATACATATATTTACGTATACACATATTACACATAAATAACTATATATACAAAAAGAAAAAAGACATATGTGCATAAGTGAATTTACAAATTTAAAATGATCTGCAATTTAAATACCATATAAGTCAATAGGAAACAAATTAACTGCCTACAAAAGGATATAGATCCCTTTTTCTTTTCTATAATAACTACGCATTTTTGTAGTTAACTCTCGCTAGCGGTCTAGCGGATTTGTAAAATTGTGAAGTAAATTAAGGACAAAATTTTAATCAAAAGTTATTATAAATTTTCTTTTCTTATTAAAAAAAAAAAAAAAGAGTTAAAAAAAGTACTGGACTTAATTCTTCTTTTGACCAAATTTACGAAAAAGTATCAGTCCGAAATAACAAAACAATAAATATGATGGGAGCAGGAGAAGACTGAGTGTGCCACGAAAAATATGAAAGCCGCACTGAATGTGTTCAGGGAAAAAATGCCTGAACCCATGAGAACAATTTGAGCATGCAGAAATCCTACCTCACTGGAAGAGGCAATGGATATAATTTCTCAAACAGGATACGCGTATACGACACGAAACGCACATCCAATGTTCAAACCACGGGAAACTAAACACAACGACTCAAGTAACAATCCAAACGGGCAATAAACGACTAGAAGAGGAAGTCAAACTCTCCACAATAATAATTATCTTAGAACGAATAATAACACCCCAACGAGTTTTAACCCAACCCCTTATAATAACAATAATTACTCCACAACTAGCGAGAATACCACTAGAATAAATAGTCACACTAACAGGAACTTCAGTCAGAATCCTTATAGTAATAATGTTGCCAGGACTAGCAACCAAAATAATTTTAGACATTCAAACCAGTATTCTCACAACCCTAGGAATTTCCATCCCAACCATCGTAGTTGGACCCAAACGAATAATAATCAGCAACCCCGGTACGAATTTAGAAATATAACATACCAAGCAACGGATCCTGAACCAATGGATATAAATTCGGCCGACAATAATCAACCAATCGGAGTTAACCAAACCCAAGCTACACGAGGATCTTACGCAAGGGAAAATTTTCGTACGATGGCCTTAGAGGGGAACTACCCTATATAATTATAAAAGAAAAATTAAAATTTATTATAGACACGGGAGCAACACAATCAATTGTGAACCCAGGATTGTGTAACCCAAAATAAAGGATACAGTCGAAGCCAGTAATCCTCAAAACATTACAAAATAACATCAGCACAACAAAAATATACCAAGTGCCATTATTTGCCGAAATAGGGAATCCTCATCAAAAAAAGGAGCTCATAGAATGCAAGTTCCATGACCTCTATGATGGGATATTAGAGAATGATGTCCTCAAAAGCTACAGAGGCGTCATAGACTTTAAGAATGATGAACTAATCATCAATGATAGGCACATACCTTTACTATATAACAGGAAGCAACCTGTCAAACCTACAATTAACGTCAGTAATAATCAAGCTACGAATAAGAAGGTTAACGTCAGTAGTAATCAAACTACGAATAAGGAAGTTAAGAGAAACGACCTGAGAGACATAACTTTCTTTGAAAATCTGTATAGCAGCAGTAACATTGAAAACGCGGAAGCAATTTCGAGGAATACTCTGAAAGTCCCCGTATCGCACAAAAACTTCCAACAACGCAAACCAATTGCTGAACAAATCCGCACATCCCATATGAACTCCGAAGAGAGAACAGAAATTTTAAAAGTGATAAAAAATTATCACAACATATTTTACCAAGAAGACGCATCAAACCAAAGAAAATCGCTGACCAAACTAAATTAAATAGAATATTTCATCAAAAGATGAATATATTTCTATCAGAAGAGCCTTAAAAACATTATCATTCTTACTATAGGTTTTCTCTATATGGCCTGATAGTTTACTTTGGTCAAAAATGATATCACGCTTTGCAGAAAAATTTATGACACATCCTGAAAATCATTAACTGTTTCTCTTATCCTATGTGGATTAAATTTTTCTGTATATGTTTTGTTAAAAGTATTCGGGAAAGAGATCAACTTCATCCAATGTGTCCAAATTTTTATTTTGTTCTAAATCACGTCTTTAAAGCTATTGCTTATATTAGTTTATGTTGCTTTGGCTTCAATTTTATTAATTATTGACCAATAGCATCAATCAACAGTCAATTGTTGTGTGATTCCATAGCAAGTAGCAAGCAATTTATTTATCGATATAATTGCTTCTTGAAGCCGTAAGTCATTTCTTGATTTGGTATTCTACAGACTTTAGATTTTATCAACAACTTATTTTCATACCCGCCACAGCAGGATGGAGGTGCATTCATTTCGCCATTGTGGTTGCAACATTCAAAATTAAGTTTTAGGGACCCCATAAAGTACATATATTCTTGATTGGGACCAAATTTCGTTTCGATTTGAGAATGTCCATCTTTTTCTGTTCATCTGTGCAATGTCTTTGGTAAACATTCTTCTTGTGTTAAAACCATTGGACCATTGAAAATGGGCCAAATCGGCCCAAGCACATATCTAGAATGTAACACAAATTAAGACCACTTCTGTTTTCAAAAGCAAAAGCATTTGGAATTTTTGCTGTAGTGTCGGTTACGGCCAATCAATTTGGAATCAAAATTTTTTTTTTTTTTTTTTTATCAAAATGTATATTACACTCAGAGGGAAGCTTCAGATATCTCTCTCACGCAGGTTGCTGTTGAAAATGGCCCAATCCGATCCAAGGCCACACCTACAGTGCAACATAAATAACACCTCTGCCTTCTCTGCCCTTTTACTCTTCTCTCATAAACTGCAAAAATCGTACAATAACAAGATCCAAATAAAATATAAAAAAGGGGAAAATTATCTACACCTAGAGTCGCAACTGTGGGTCACTGGAAACACATTTATTTATTCGGATTTCTAAACAAAATTTTTATAAAAGTACAATCGACTTGAAATTGAACATAACAAGCGTTTTTGACCGCTTTTTATAGTTATTGATATAAAATTTCTTTTGAATCCAGGAGCACTTTTCTCCTGTTTTGTCACAACTACCCTTTTGTCTGTTGTCCAAATAAATTATTAACAACAGGCGAAATCCTCTTTTCCAAGTTTCCAAATTTTATTGATCATCACACAAATGACGTCTTGCAACACTAATAATATTTATTCTTTGTAGTTGGAGCACAGACATACTTTGTGATATTTTTATTTTATTAATATTTTTGTTATATCTTGTTTTTCCACTTCCTTTAAAAATTTTGCTTCCGTAGTAAAGAACGGCGGCAAAGTTTCTTTGAAAGTCTATTGAACCATAAAACTTTTAAGTAAATGAATTAAATTTGAGTTCAATGTCTACAAAAATTTTATTAATGTTACAGAATTAATTAATTCACTCAATTATATTATCATTTACAGCAACTGAAACCCTGGAAAACGTTAGCTTTATGTCCCATACTTCGTGAATTATAAATTCATTCGCATTTTATTGGAGCTTCTGCAGATATCATATGTCTATCCGCTAATTTCGTTTTTCTGCCATCCATTTTGTATTTATTTTGCAGAAAATATTTATTTTCTTACTTGCAACCGTATGAAAGCCACGCAGTTCTTCACACCCAATTTTTCAATCCGAAATGCCACGTTATACACAAGTCGGTTTTTTTAATTATTTGTGAGCAGACGGGGTTTACCAAGTCCATAATTAATTTGCTTTATATTTTAAGCCTAAGAATGAAAAACCGTAATTTGTGTCATTATTTTATTGTTTTTCGAAATATTCCCCCTTATGATCTGATCTATACATTTTTGCATGTGTTTCAACTATTTCAAATAGCATTTTTTCCTTTCTACTGGATATACCTTCTAAATGTGATCTTTGAGGGCAACAACGACTTCTTCTGTCAACGAAAATTGTTCTTCACGTAATTTATTCTTAACGTTCGGGAACAAAAAGCCGTTGCAGCTGCTGTAGATGTTTGTACTGTGGGCGTATTTACTTTCGGTGCAATGACTGCAGCTGCACCCTTGAGAGCTAACAATGATTGTTGACGTGCTGTTTCTATCCATCAAGGAATCACGCAAAACAAATTTTGTTTTTGTACATCACTTGGTTTGGCCACAATGGACAATTAAACTTCGACTTTTTGAATATCATATTTGACATAGTAGAAAAACTTTTTTATATCAACTTTTATTCAATTAACAAAAATTGATGTTTTGTTTATCATATTCATTCAAAAAAGTTCCAAAATAGTGCTATTTTTGATATAAATCCTTTCAAGACTTTGGTTAATAGGATTCTGTTAATCGCTTAACAGACCTCTGTTACCAGGTTTGGTCTGTGACTTTGCTAGTTATCTTTAAATATAACTTCACACCCTTTATAAATCCTATATTAGATCAAGGAAAAAATCCGTGGTGTTCGTTTTAATAGATGTCTGTAAACTCTGGGACCTTAGGTGAGACTAACCCTATCGAATCTTACTATAGCTCGAGTTCAATGCAAAATGCTACATAAGGACGTCTATTCATTTTTTTCTAGGATAAATTAGCGGATTTGAATTGGGATGGTTTGCCTTAGCAACATAACATTTCATGACACAATCATTAACCTTGTAATTGGTCATCAAGCTTATGCGATGTAATTGCATTGAATTTTGTTCTCTGAGATCATATTCTAAGTAATTGATTCATCTCAATAAACCATAAACACTCTATGACTTTGAAGGTGTACTTAGTCTATGTCGTACTATGGGCGTGTCCTTTGACCGATTTGGCGGCCAGGAGAATGTTTACCACAGGCATCACACAGGCGGACAGACGGACAACCGGACAGCCGGATATGCTTAAATCGATTGTAAATTTAATGCTAATTAATGCTGGGGTCTCCGAAGTTTCCTTTTGGTAGTTACAGGCCAAATGACAAGATGAAATACACCCTTCACCTTCGGTGTTGGGTATAAAAAGAAGAAAGAAATATGTAAAATTGATATTTTCTTTGTTGTCATTTTTTATAATTTTGCTAAACGAAACTTTTTTTAATGCCGCACTTCAAGCCGATAAATGAGAATTTTGAAATATTTAGTTACTCAGACGTAGACGCGAGTCAATTGGTCGAATGGAAACCTTTCTATACATGTCCTTTAGCTCGCAATTCGGACATAATTGAAATAGATTTCAAAACGTTATATAATGTTATATCTTGTAGTTTGGTTGCACTAGCAAAAACATTGCACCCATTTTGCCCTGATGGTTGAAAGGAACCTTCTAAATATTTGTACCAAGTTACACGGATCATTAATATGTTCTGAATTATTATTTATAGTCGTTTTTGTGCTAATGTGAATGCATTTGTTAGTGAATTGGCGTCAATTGCAAAGTCTATATGTGGCTGTCGGCTAAAAATGTGAGTTCTAATATATCCACTAATATTTATCTCAATTGTTGAGATTGTGAACTCTAAACCAGACGCTGATGAGAAATATTTTATGGCTGAATCGCTGACGTGTATTTCTGGTTTGCAACAGACGGATTGATAAATCTATGACATCCCGTTTTTTGTTGATTTATACACAAAAGGTCTGTTGTTTTTTAAATTTTTTATCAAATATTATTGCAAAACACAATTTAATGTGTTTTAAGATATTAAAAACATCACCCACGAAATGTATAAAATTTGTAAACATCTTTGTATTGATTTAAAACCAAACCCTGGAATTCGTTTGATGCAAGATAAATATAAATTTTGTTATCTCTTTGATCGCATTTGAAAAAAAAAACCAACATTTGCGATCAAAATATTAAGACAAAAATGGCGGGAGACTCTTCTTAACTAAGTAGTAGTATAACTTAAACTTTTCCAGCACTCAGGATACATTCTATGAAAATTTTATTAATTTATTTTGAATTTTGATTGTGTGTGCAGTAAACTGTTTTTTTTTGATTTTTGAAGAAAATAATTTTCTTAAAAATTTCAAACCATCAAAACACCAGCATCATGTAGATGAAAAAGTTATTAAGTGTCCAAAAGACGTGCCTAGCAGCACACTTCATACCCATTGTACTGAAAGCAAAAAGCATACTCGTATAGTTTGAATTTTTGTTATCATATTTTAAACGAATTTGATAACTTCAAATAAATAAAATTAGGAAGAATGGTTTGACTAATTATATACCCTACACGATTTACGATAGAGGGTATTATAAGTTTGTGTGGATGTATGTAACAGTCAGAAAGGCTTAATATAGAGCCATGTTTTATGAACCGATGTCGGTCCAATTATCTGATGTTTGTGCATGACTTTTTGTGTTCAAACTTTTGAGATGTTTTGACGAAAATTGAAAATATTGAAAATAGATTTGATCGAAGTTTTTTGTGACCCCTGACCCTATAACGTCCCGTTTGAAAAGAGTCTTTATGTGACAAAAATTGCATTTACGAATATTTTTCGAAAAAAAATTGGTAGAATCTTGTGTATTTTGGTATATAAATTAAACAAGAAAAATTTGAATCGGTTGGCACCATTTGTTTGAAACACTTCCCCTTATAACCGCTCTTATGAAAATTAAGCCTTATATATGGTAAAAAAGTCTGCTTTTTAATATTCTATAATGCGATTGCAAATGCACATTCAGAAGATAAATAGTAGCAATTATAAAATGTAGTAATCTAATAAAAAAAAAAACCAAAAAAGTTGATAGAATTTTATAGTCAACAAAGGCCGATCATTATAGAGTATTTGCTACTCTACACCGCTTTGCCTAATACAATTCTTTACTTACTTTTGTAACAAATTCAGTTCAAATGTGTTTCGCATTCATTTCATGTATTTATTTATTTATTTCTAATGATCTTGTTGAAAAACATTAAAAATTTCCAATTCTTTTTCATATAAAGACTATTTTTCAAATGGGTTGTGTTATACGAGGAGTGACCGTAACAATAGTCCGATTGGGTCCACCTAAGTATACCAAATTTCGTCATGACCTGTTAAAGTTTACCATTTGTGTAGGTTGAACATAAGAACACGTGAACAGACATCATGCAAACAGACAGACGGACCTTCGTTAACCTTTCTGGGAGCTGCATACATGCGTAGAAACTTAATATGCCCTGCACGCAGGTGGTGATAGGGTATAAGAAGTGCTGTATTTTTAAAATAATAATATCTTTTATTTTTTTTTAAACATTGTAACAAAATTTAATTGTGTGTGTGTGTTTCGAAAAATCATCACACCCGGCACTTTTTACTTTAATTTCAAAATGTATTCTTTAAATAATAATAAAAAAAAAAAAGAAACGCAGGTGATGGTTATCAAAATATTTTTGTCCTAAATCGAATATAATTCCTTTCTTTTTCCTTTTTATCTCTCTCTGTTCACAAAAGTTGCTTGCTTTTAAAAACCAGCTGGTAGAAATGTTTTATCTGCTGCAAGCGAAATAAAGTCTTTTTGTTTATTTCGAAAGAGTAACTTCTGCATTTCAATTGAATTCAACACAAATCTTTGCGAATGTTTTAAGGACTTGAAGTTAATACTTAACAAGCCGTTTTGACGCTGAAATCGGTCATCAAACAATATATAAGAACTTATATATAAGATTTTTTAATAAAAATATTCAAATATATATTTCATATAATTTAAAATTTAATTTATCTCTATATGATTTTTATATGAAATTATAAATAAACTAAATTTTAATCTAAAATATTATATTGCAAGCAATTTTGAAACATCTGCCGCCTGACTATGTCAGTAAAGATGTGTGCAAGAAAGGTATACATTTAAGCGCACATATAAGCGGCAGATGTTTTTTCTTTTAAACGTATATTTAAAGGAATCCTTACGTGCGCATATGCAATCATCTATCTAGCAATCCTTACTGTATTGGATTTTGGTGTACTCATATATATGTATATACAAATATATACACGATTGGAATATAATACAATACAGTTCTGAGCAAAACAATTCAAACTTTTCAAAGAATAATATCTTATTATTATATTCATCTGACAAGAATAAAAACATACACGATATGGATTAATAAAATATTGTCTCGAACTATGTTTATAAGTGGAGTACGTTTATTATTTACTTTTGAAAAGTTCACTACTTAAAAAAAATTAAATAATTAAGCAAAACTTGGCAAATGTTTCCCTTTATTGAAAATCTCTTGAATATGGTCGACAGTTTCTTAAACTAAACCTGGAAAAATAGAAATATTATATGAGCAATAATAGCTCTTACAAACTTGATATTAATTTTTTCTATGTTTGTGCAGTAAGTATTTATCAGAGTCATCTTAACGTTGACAACAAAAGTAGGTCCGATCATATAATTTGTGCGCACAAAACCAGTAAAGTGCTTGACGTCACGACTGAAGCTTGTACTGGTATTGAAAAAACACATAAGTGCAACTTTCGAGCCCATATGAAGGTTGTTCTTACCTTTTAACTGTGCACTAATATCCTGAAATAATATTTTTATTTTATTCGAACAATTACCGTCAAAGAGAATCAAATGATAAAAATGCAATTCGTTCCTAAAAATTTTAAAAGTTTTCTAAGTTTCTTTGTGCGGCACTCGCATTTGTACGATTTTTTCTTTATTTTTCCGGAGACATTATTTCTGTATGAGTATAACTTTAACATAAATTCCAGAAATTGTAAATAAAATAAGAAAGTATTCATATTTGAATGGGACTTAACTTGCTTAACTCAAAATACATTAATTTGCGCATTGAATTTACCGAGTACGAATAAAGTCAACTTCTGTCACTTTTGTCGGATCGTTAGTCCTTTTTTATTTGTGTATCCATTGTACGTGGATCAAACGCTAACACTGTCAGATATATTAGTTGATGTCCACATATTAAGATTAAAGGCCGTAAATATGTGTAAAAACCGGTCATTTATAATCCACAGGAGAATTTGGCATGAAACTCGGTGTAGGTTGCTTCTAGGACAAGGAAGGAAAAATGAACGGCAAACAGTCGTGTAAAACAGGCAGTAAACTTTGATTAACAAAACCTGTGTCAGAGATAGATATTCAACTGTAACTTTACATAAATATTGCTTATGGGTACTAAAAAATTTATAGTTCAGAAAGTTCGATTCCATGTGCTTTAGTTTTTGAAATATAGTGTTTAAGTGATTGGTATTGAATAAACGTCATAAAAGTATAATAATATAACTTTTGTCGCTTCACTGTAGTAAGTACGAAACATTAGTCAATGTCATCAACATATAAGTTGCAAAAAAGAATTGCATTAAATTTACATATATATATATATACATATATATATATATATATAATATAAGTATTCCGATTACAAATGGTATGAAAACGGTAGCGTATCTCCCGGTGGTAAATTATTATACACTTGAAACAATAAAATCTCTTTAGCGTTGCTTTTGCATCCTGTTAAACGATTTTCTTTTTCAGCTTTACCTGTTTTACCTTGATCCTGTCTCTACATCCATACACACAATCTTTCAAGATTTCATCTATTGTTATTATTACTATTCACACACACATGTATATATGTATGTGTATATAATGTGTAGATGTATTTACTTAAACACCTTTAACGCAGATTTCGAAAAGGGAGAGAGAGAGACTTGCTTTTATATTCCAGATGGTATTATTGCAAAAGTGCTGGTGTACTACCTATCCTACCTTTTTGTAAAAGAGAGTTCATTACAATAATATCTTCTTCTTTGATATTTTGGGATCATCAAAATTCAAATATTATTACAATATTACATCAATGACTTGACATAACCCACACCTGTTTCTATTATATTTTTTCTCATTTATTCTTTTCCTTTTCCTTAATTGCAAGTGTGTAAGTGTATTTCTCCTAGTTTGCTTGTGTTTGTATGAACCGGTAGATATTCGTTTAGTCGTCGTTCTTTTAAAGCTAAAAATGTTGAACGTTTTAGTGTGTTTTGATTCATCGTTCAGCTAACATTTATTTAAATGCTACAAAAATTTAATTACAAAACATTTGTTTTATCTATTTTATGCCATTTTCAAGATTTCGTTATTTGTTCTATTAAATTTTCTATTGCTATAAATTATGATTATTTGTATTTCCGGATTTGTAATCGGAGACAGGTACCAAAACAAAAAAAAATAAATAATTACTTTTTCAAAAATATTCCTTGTGCTAAATTGAGCATTAATGCCAACTTGAAAACGTGAATCAACTCATTGCTTTGGAACAGTCCCCCGCCTTATTATAGTCATCAAAGGGAGAAATTGGAATCCTGACTTTATTTAAACTTCTTTGTTACATTTAAGAAAGCGGAATTGAAATTAAAATTATTTTTGTATAAAAAAAAGTGAAATTTCTTCCTTTTATTTTGTGTGATTAATCACTCAGGGAATATATAACTTTGAGTTAAATAAGTGAAGAAAATATGAAAACGTAACAGCAGATCGATTTTAGTGTTGGAAAGTTCGGAAAAATAATATAAACTAACATCGAAATGTAAATAAAAATGCTTTTAGAACTTTACGAATATTTGTTCTAGTTGATATACACAAATATTTTTAATTAAATAAATGAAAGTTGAATTAGTGTATGGGGCGAAAAAATCTTAAAGCTCACGTATTAATAAACGAAGCAAGGGTGCTTATCAACATTACTATTCAATCTATGTGCTCTGTACTTTTTTAGCGGTTAACCAAAAAAAAAAAGAAAAAAAAATTGTTCCGAGCATATTATTTTCAAATAAAGATTTTTTAGATTCATTTATTTCATTTAAGTTGTTTACAAGAACAAGCTCCAACGAATAACTGCAAGAAACATTTGAACTTTTTTATATTATATTTTGCACAAATCTATATCAGTGGTTTTCATTTGCATTTCCAATTCGCGTGCAATAATCTATGAACACTAATATATCCTCAAACGTTTCTATAAGTAAAAAACGGGCACAATTATATCTATGGGCATGGCTATGTACGCCCCTGATTTATTTAGTTTATTTAACTTAGTTCAGTTATACCCCACGTCCTCATGGTATGCGTATATTAAGTGTGTGCGCAACATTTACAAGGACTTGATATAGACTATTACGCTAATCGGTTCAAGCACTTCGCTCCGTCTATCTATCGAACTGTGTTTCTTAATATAAAATGTCTGTGCATGTTTGCCTGTGTTTAATCTGCATAAGTCGTAATTACCGAACTGGTTTCTTTTGGTCCAAGGAAGAAAGCCGTCGGAAATGGTTGGATTGGAGCATTTCTGAGTCTATTTCTCATTTAACGATCTCTAACGACATTATCGTTATACGAGAAAAATTCGTGACTTTTAATATTTCTTGATAAAAACGATTGGAAAATAATATTTTCGCATATTAAACGAATGTGTCAAATCTAGATGGATCGGGAATATTTTTGAAGCCCACTTATTAATAAACGTTCCTTCAAAAAATAAACCTATATTGGGTAACAAGTATTTTATGAATAAAATTAGCTCAAAATAAGTTTTTAATATATACACACACAATATGTGTCTATCGTTTGAATTCTTTTCAATACAGGGGTCCTTTTAAAAAGTGAGTTTTTATGTGAGAAGAAAATATAAATTTCGATATTTTATAACAAAGATAGATAAAGAATCGCATTAGACGAAATTCTTTAGGTTTAAGTCATTTATAGGACATTTTGCAGGCTTTTACTTGTTTTATTATAGGAAAAGGAAATTTGCGTTACTGATTTAGGAATATTTCATATTCGCTTAATTCTATATCATTATATCATAAATAAAATTTCCGAATTAAGTTTAAAGATCAAAATGAAAATCGATCACGTAATAGGTTTTAACAAGACTTGGTTTATAAGGGCGTTATTAAATATTTAACAATTTAAATAAAGCTTGGTTATAATCTAAAGATCGGTATTTGTAGTCAGTTTGAATTTTTAATTTTCTGTACCTTTGTGTTGGAAAATCCAAATTTATTTTTAATAATTTATTTGGAAATTTTTAGTGTGTTGTTAATGCGCCCTAAGCCCATGCTTAGCAGTTATATAATGCGATTGATTGAAATACGGTCTTACATAACAAATAATCTTGTTCACAGTGCTCAATATGGAGCTCTTGATTGTCAAATGAGGGGGAAACAATAGTTACAGCCCAAAAAAGGCGTATTTTAGACAATTTTTATGATATTATACTCTACGCGCTGAAACGGAGGCAAATTTTAGTCTAAAAATATAAAATATATGTCAGTCAGTCCACATGTCTAATATCTAATGACATAAGAGGGGAATTTTTGTATGATTGGCGAATATTTGCATTAAAACGTTAATCTTCTAACAAAAAAGCTACTCCTTTAGTAACAAATAACGCTTAAATCAGTTTATCGGGAAGACTTTTCCGCTTGATGAAAAGAACGATCTTTATTGGAGTTCTGATTTATGCTGTTTTGAAAAATCGTGTCTTCAGAAAAAGGCATTTAAAGTTTTGAAACGTGTTATAGATATATTCTTATTTTTATAAATTTTTTTAATGTTTTTCTATCCGTTTGCAATGGCATTAAAATAAAATCTTCCAAAATCGAATATTCTTCTTGTAGCATACGTCAAGGGTACAATCATACGTTTCACTTTTTGTATATTGCGAAATCACAGAGAAATTTGCAAACAAACGCATAATTCTACCCTCGAATTCCTCTAATTCATCTCAAAAACTTCATCTTAAACTTTTAACTTTTTGGTGTTTTCGAATCGTTTTTCAAACTTAAGTCCATTGAATGGTCGTCTCGATGAAGCTAGACCAACGTATTTTTCTTTCGAAATGCTTTCAATAAATAGATATAAACCCTTTCCAAAGACAGGTGTTAGTAGATTAGAAAAGTTAGAAAAAGAAAAGAAAAGGGAAGACATTAAATAATAATTTTCTAACAGAAATTCATTATTTTGAAAATTTCAAAAAAAAAAAAAATTTTATTTCAAATAACAGATTTTTTGTCAATTTTTCAGAAGGTTCCAAAGTACCCATTAATCCAACAGCAACAAATTTTTTTTTTCTGTAAAATTCAAAATGGCTCCCCTTCTTAATGGGTTTTAAATATTCATGGCAATGTTATATTTATTTTTGAGATGGTGAAAGTAATCGTGAAGGGTTGACTTACTCTCAAATAGTTGGCGTAATCAGAAAAGAGGACTTCATGCTGTTCAGCATCAGAATACAAGCACTTCTCTTTCGATTGGAAAAAATTACTTACTTTAGCATATTTAGTGCTATTTTTCATTCATTTAGATAAATAAATATTTTATTAATGATAATTTGCAACCCGTTTTCTAATCAATTTCACATAATGGGCAAATATCAATTTTGTCAATGCATAAGTCAATTTGAGCCAATACAGATCCTTTCCGAACACCCTTAGAAGTGGATAGTAAATCAGAAGATTTATCAGCTAGGGAAACGCAAAACGAAGTGCTTTTGATTAATTTAACTTGAAGTAGTGAATAACTAAAAAATAAATAAATAAATAAATTAAAAAATTGATTAGAACAGACTCAAAAACTTATTCAATGTAAAAAAAACTATACCCATAGCTTGATGCATGAATTGGTTTCTTTTTCAGATGTTTTGTCAAATTCTTTTCAATACCCCGCGTATCTGTAATCTCTACTTCGATTAACTTTTAGTATTACTTTATGTTTTGTAATTTTAGCTTTCCTCAGAAAACTGTTGAGCGCAGTGCTGCAGCTCAATGTTGTACCAATGCATTGCCTGGATCGAACACTTCCAGTTCGGAAAGTGGAGGCTACCTATACTTGCAGCAGCATTATGTTCCATCATCGATTCCTTCCAACTCTAGCTCTACTGCATATTATTCAGAAGCACAGCCTAATATGATCTTCCAAAATTATCCCCAGCAAAACTCATCGTGCCATCAGCATCCGATATCCGGAATTCTTTGCACAGGTGAGTCCGTATGTTTAAGATTAGTTACTTAAATTAATAAAAATTAATAAATTTTAAATTTAAAATAAAATTTTAGATGAAATGCAGTATATGCAACACACAAATGTGCACGAGCACGGTCACAGAAATTATCAACTGCATGGTCATCCTCAATATCATTATCATGGCGGAGCAATAGTTGTATCTGCTAACAATGTAAATACAGGCATGGGCAGTGGTGGAACGTCGCCTTCGAATTTGCATCAACAAAATATGCACAAGAAGCATTCGATCCGTAGCAGCAGTGACTTGTTAAAAAGGTCCCGAACTCAATCAGTGTAAGTATCTTCAAACATCAACCAAACCGAATTTATTGTCTACTACTAACTTTCAGACTTTTGATTTAGAACGGAAAGCATAGTGTTTAATCTAAATTTGAACAAAAGCTCTAGTTTTTTACTAAAAAAATTTTTTCCAAGAAGGTTATATCGACCTTTAAATGGAACTGTGAATAACATCACTTTGTATCAATATATTAGAATTGCATAATATTTTGTAAAATATAAGTATGTGAGTAAATTGTTTTGGGAGCATTTTTGTACTGGTTTTTTAGTTGAGTTTACAAAATATTTGTGTCAGATTTTAGAAAGTGCGCTCTATTTAAAGTAAACAAGACAATTCCAAAATAGCACACTCTAGTATTACTATCAATTGACGTATTCCATGAATTGAAAAGGTATATCCTTTACTGTTGTCCTATTAAAAGCGTATAGCAATCGCATCTGTATGATGATTATGATCAAAAATTAAGCTTGAACGGAATAAGCAATAATTGTGATTTTTTAAAATATTGCTCATTACGTTGGGATGAAGAGTTATTATATCGGGATGGTGAAATGTTTCATTTTAGGGCTTTCACTAGCGATGAAGTATGGCGGGCGGTTCATTCTATTAAATCTAATGGTTATGATGTATCAGTATTAAGTTTGTAAAACTTATTCTTTCTAGTATTCTCCTACCACTGACTCATGTTTTAAATCACATCATTACGACCTGTTCATTTGCCGATTGTTGGAAAATCGCGGAGGTTACTCCCATTCCCGAAGATATCCGTCCAATTAGTATTCATCCTGCTTTATCGAAGGTTTTTGAACGGTTAATAACTGACCAGATGGTGCTACATATGAATACGAAGAATTTACTTTGTGAGAATCAATCTGGCTATAAACCTGGGCACAGCTGTAAGACGGCTATGCTCAAGGTTTTGGAGGACATTCGTTCGAAGTATGACAAGGGGGAATTAAGTATCCTAGTCATGATTGACTTTTCAAAGGCCTTCGTTACTGTGGATCATAATTTATTATTGCGCAACTTTGAGTATTATTTTGGTTTCGGGTCCTTTGCGATCAGTTTGATAAAGTCCTATTTGGTGAATCGGTTCCAACGTGTGGAAATTGGGAACAGTTCATCTGATTTAAAATTGATTCGTTCGGGGGTACCACAAGGCTCGATTTTGGGACCTGTTCTATTTAGCGTTTTTATTAATGACTTAGTTGCATGTTGTCACAATTGTCACATTCATTTGTATGCTGATGATGCTCAGATTTATCTATCCAGTCCCCGTGGGTGTGTGGATGATCTGGTGCGGCGTACTAATGGTGACTTTGTCTCGCATAGCTCTTTGGGCTGACTCAAATAATTTAATGTTAAACTCTAGCAAAACTAAAGCCATGATCATTTCACCTGTTGCTTGTGATTTGCAATCTTTACCACTGGTCAAATTGATGGATAAAGATATCGAGCTTGTTAGTACGGCTTCAAATCTTGGTTTTAAGCTTAACTCTCGGCTAAGTGCTGAAGATAATGTTAATTCCGTGGTAATGCGTGCTCACAATATTTTGAGAAAATTATGACTCTCCTCGTCCTATGTCCCCACGCCCACCACATTGCGACTGGTTAAATGTTTGGTTGTGCCGCTTATATCTTATGGAGTTAACGTGTAGGGGAAACTTGATTATGTTTCCAACAAGAAGATACAAGGCGTGGTTAATAAGCGAAAATATGACAGAATATCACAGTTCTCGGTGAATATCTTTAACTCCGATCCTCCAACTTACTTTAACATCCGGTATTTTTCAATGACTCGCAGTCATTTTGTCACCGAAGTTTCATACCAATACCTGCTTCGAATTGTAAGTTATAGCTTTTTGTCTTCTGTGCCTTTAGTCTCATAATCAAAGATTCTTTCACTCGGGGTATAAAAAATTTCCATCAGTGGAATTGATATAGTGTCAATTCGTTTAGGTCTGGGGGTTGTTACAACCTCAAAGTTAATCTGCTGTATGACGAGACATTGAAAATATGATTTTTTAAAGGAACTTGCACTTTAACGTTTCTCTTTATGTGTCTGAAAAAAGAAAAAATTGGAAACAACAAGCAAAAAATAAACAAATAAGATACTGTCGTTCCACAGGAAATAAACGGTAAATAAATGAAAAAAAGTAATCTATCAGCAATGCTCTTCCTTACCAATCCATTTTCAAGCCGAACCAGACGTACATCGTATACGAATACGACTCATTTCGTTCTTCGTTCTCAATCTATAATACTTCTCGACAGCTCTCCTGGCCACATGTATAACGAATATTCCCCGAATGCCTGGACATATTAAAAAAAAAAGCGGAATAGGTATTGTAACATCCATTTTCAATGTCTATTTAATCTTTTTCGACTTTTTTCGGCATTATTTACTTCAATAAATAATTCTAATCGAAATTACTGGTACAATCTTTCTCGATAAAATTAAAATAACGACGCCATCAGTGCACTTTGTTTCTTGTGACTAATGCAAACAGTTCCTATAGACATCCTAACAAAGCTTAAAAATATTTGTTATTTAATAATTGTTGTTTGTCTGTATGAACGATTATAATAAAGACAGATAATAATCATAATAAGGATTTGCTACCAGAGTTAAGTATTTTTAATAGTTAAAATGTTGTAGACCAACCGAGTCAAAAAACTAGCAGGAACAATAGTGGTCAGAATCATATTGTTTTTAAATGTATACACGCAGAGGATATATTAACATAATAAGTCCACTTTTTAGCTATTTATGATCAACCATTCTATACAAATGTTGTCGTGCTAATAGTAAAAGCTAAATCTGAAATAATTGAACAGTAGTTAGTGAACAGAGACAATTTTGACAAATACGAACATCATTTAAAAAGAATAAATAAAAATTCATGAAAGGTGAAGTATTTATTTGATTTTTAACTAATTTTGACATGTTCACACTTCGACTGGTTGTTCTACAATGAAAAAATCTTTCTCTTTTGTGTATATACTATCACATAGCGGAGAAGAGTTCAGCTCAACCTAGAAATTGCTTTTATTTTAGGTATGAGCTTTCACAAGACTTACTTGAAAAACAGATCGAATTGTTGGAACGTAAATACGGTGGGGTACGTGCTCGTAACGCAGCTATAACAATTCAGAGAGCATTTCGTCACTATATGATGGTAAAAAAGTTTGCCTCAATCACAGCTATGGCCAAAGCAGAAAAACGAAGCAGTCGACGTACATTACTAGTCGGGGCTAAAGATGAAACAGCAATTAGCGCGCCAATGTCTAAAGCAATTGACTCTGAAAATGCAACAGAACCTCAATTAGACGTCACAGCGCTAGCGAAAGTGCAACAACAGCAACCTCGTGTAACAATATTAGCTGGACCACCTGGAGCCAATAATCATCAAAGTATGTCAGGTGCACGTACTCCACCGACAAGATCCATGTCTATGCGCGAACGCCGTAACGCTGATGACAGTTTACCACGAAGTCAATCAGGTAAAGGGTAGATAATTGTTACTGGCATCTATTGAGCCTAGTTGTTTTTTTAGAGAAATAATATATATAAACTAAAAAAACTTTTTTGCTTATTCACAAATATTGAAATCTTATCAGTTAGAAAGTTGCTATTTGAGTACTGTGTGCTTTTTTTGTAGGAGCTCATAGCATTTCTGCAATCTGTTCGTCATCTTCTACCGGCTCTAATCATCCTCATGTCAATTTGCTGCATGCAGCTGAGGCTCATTATTATAGTGTGCAAAACATTGGTGGTGGACATACACCAGCGTATTGTGGTAGTTATCATTCTCTACATCATGATGCAAGTTTTGCCAGTTCAGCTAATAGTTCCAATTTGGATTCTTCATTAAATATATCATGGGTCAATACTAGCGTATCGTCTCCACATACACCTTATTATTCCGCAGCTCAAATTTACATGCGTCCCCGTGGGTCGTCTTCGTCGCAAGAGCGCAAAAAGGTGCCACCTGAAGTTCCGAAAAGAACGTCCTCAATGACTGCTCAACAACATGGGCAACATCTTGCTTCTCAACATCAGCAGCTCCATACGAACCAACAAATGGCAATCATACGCCAAACACAATCGCCGTCTTCAATAATGCGTTCTAATGGCCTAAACAAAACAGCCGAGAACGGCAGCCTGACATCGGTGCAAAGTTCAGGCAGTGATTCTAGTGCAATATCTGTGGAACGCAATATTATTAGCGACTTAGGCTCAGACCGTTCTAATTCACCCAACTCGTGGAAACGTGGCGCTAATATTCACAGTTTACAGCAGTTTTTGCACGTATCAGATCAGTCTTGCACACACACTGCAAGTAATATTGCAGTTGCAGGCACATCTAATGCTACTGGTATTTCTTCCTGCGAAGAAAAAACACTGCCCTCGCATTCAAGTACTGTTCAGTGTGAGCAGCAAGAACATCAAGTAGAGGCTTCAATACCAACTACTAATTATAAAGTTTCCGAAACTCTCCGGAAACGTCAGTATAGAGTTGGCCTAAATTTATTTAATAAGAGACCTGAGAAAGGTATCACGTACCTCATACGTCGCGGTTTTCTTGAGAACACTCCACAAGGTGTAGCGCGATTTTTGATAACTCGCAAAGGTTTATCGCGTCAAATGATTGGAGAATATTTAGGCAACCTTCAAAGCCCATTTAATATGGCCGTACTTAATTGCTTTGCAATGGAACTTGATCTTTCCGGTATGCAGGTAGACGTGGCTCTCAGGAAATTTCAGACTTATTTTCGTATGCCAGGCGAAGCACAAAAAATTGAAAGACTTATGGAGGTGTTTTCCCAACGTTACTGCCAATGTAACCAAGATATTGTGGGACGTTTGCGCTCTTCCGATACGGTAGGTGACTTTCACTTAACATTTCTGTTTATAAATGTTAAGAAAGATATTACATTATTCTGTTCAAATTGTTGTCATGTTTGCTACTTTTTAGATCTTTGTCTTGGCTTTTGCTATTATAATGCTAAATACTGACTTGCACACACCAAATTTAAAACCCGAAAGACGAATGCGCGTTGACGACTTCATTAAGAATTTACGAGGTATTGATGATTGTCACGATATTGACAGAAATATGCTTGCTGGGATATATGAACGCGTCAAAACGAATGAATTTAAACCGGGAAGTGATCATGTTACACAAGTAATGAAGGTACAAGCAACTATTGTTGGAAAGAAGCCAAACTTGGCTTTGCCTCACCGAAGATTAGTTTGCTACTGTCGCTTATATGAAATTCCCGATATTAATAAAAAAGAACGACCAGGTGTTCATCAGCGAGAGGTATTCCTCTTTAACGATCTACTAGTCATAACGAAAATTTTCAGCAAAAAGAAGTCTTCTGTCACATACACGTTCCGCCACAGTTTTCCACTATGCGGAATGGTTGTAACTCTATTGGATGTACCCAATTACTCCTGCTGCATTCAGCTGTCCCAGAAACTTGATGGAAAAATTTTATTTACTTTTAACGCCCGCAACGAACATGATAGGTGCAAATTTGCAGAAGATCTTAAAGAATCTATTTGTGAGATGGATGAGATGGAGGCCCTACGGATTGAGGCAGAACTAGAACGCCAAAAATCATCACGAACTCGACCATCTGGTACGTCTGAAAACAGAGACAGCGGTGTTGGTGATGTAGAGATCTGTCCGTGCCCATTCCAGGTACCTCAACAGAGCGAATTGCCGCCTAATTCATCGGAAACCGCACAACTTAAACGTAGTGCACTAAGCAATAGTTTGCTAGATATACATGAGCAATGTAAGTAATTGATTCATTCATTGCGTGTTTACCTTTATTGAGCTTTAGCATGTACAAAAAAATCCATGAAAAAATCATGCCTTGCTGTAGAATTTCATATTAGAATGTTGTTGAATTTTAGTCACATTCAGTAGCTTTTATAAGTAATCTGTAATTGCGTGTCAGTGTGCGTGGATGTGTACGTTTGTGTGTGTAATGAGTTGAACTCCAGCATGATTAAAATAAATAGTTCAAAATAACTTCAATATTAGATCACTGATTCGCGTTTATTAAACATAGCCAATATACGAAAGCATAATCAAATCGGTCGTTTTATTGCCATGAAAGGTCTTATTGCAATGAGATCGTACTCTTTGATTTAAAAAGGCTCAAATCATATAAATCAGTACGTCGTCATATTAGTAGTAAATAACTGAGTAAAGGTCACGAGGTAGAATGTATCTTACGTATACGATGGAGCAAGATTGCAAGGCTTTGTCGTGTATTGGAATTGGTAACAGAAACGCAGTCAGCTTGAAATTTTTTTCTTCAAAAGTTCCCCCTACTTTTACTCGTCAGCGTTTTTTTTACATTTCGAAAGCATAACCTTTATAGATTTTAGGGCCTCATTATGATGATTTGATCGAACAGGAAAAATTTAGATAAAAAATTATTCTTAAAGGAAAAATTAAGTATTTCTTTAAAAAGTCTTTGTTTTTATTAGTACTCTTAAAAGTCCTTATTACTGTTATTTCTTTTTTTTTTTTATAGTTGGTAGCGATAAACCCCAACGTCGAGGTAGCGTAGGATCTTTGGACAGTGGTATGTCAATTTCATTTCAGTCGACAACCACCAGTAATGCTTCTCGTGAGAATGCAGCTGTCGTTGCAGTAGCAGTTAACTCAGCTGCAGCTAAAATGAGATTTGTTCAGGCTCCGTCTGCGGTTAGTGGTGTCTATGTATCACCCTGTATTCAAACCTTTAGTAATATTAATATTGCTCAACATCAACAAGCACCAATGAATGTGATGCATAATCAGCAGAATCTGCAACAATCATTAACTACTGTTGGACGAATAACAGGGCGAGAGCGTAAACTTTCGCGGTCGGAGGAAAGTGGACGGTCGACTGAAGTGTAAATAAACAAAAAAGATTAAACATTTCAGCTTATATTTAAGTAATCATTATTCTTAATCTATATTATACCCACCATATTTATATTTATTTGTTTTGTTAATTATTTTCGTGGGGTTCAGAAATACATAACAATAGTACTATAAGTGATATCGACTGTTTTGTACCCAAAAAGTTCGGCATTGAAACCATTATCAGAAGCAAACGCCTCATAGATAAATGGGTTTCTGTTATATTTAGGCAATCTCCGCGTTTTTCTGACAGTTTTCACGATTGCGGAACGTGAATGTCACATTACTTTATGATATATTTATTTTATTTTGTAAAGAAAATTTTAAAAAGAGTATGAAGCTTTTACTTCTTTAAAATAAGAAAACAATCTTAAAACCAGTTTAAAATCGTTGAATCTATTTATCTTATAAAACAATAAGTTTGATTTAATAGCAAATGAATGAATTTATAATTTTTCTACGTATATGGTGGGTAGTAAACAGATTCGGTTGATCCGAATACAACCATGTCTTGTTTTTAATAACTTTATTTTTGGTTTTAAGTATTGATTTTAATTATGCTGCACTTGTACTATCTATAAATATACCTATAAAGAAAAAAGTACTATAAATGTATTACTACATGCTATACTTCTGTTTGGTTTTGTGTACAATTTTTCAATATTTATAAAATAAAGACGTGAAATTAAGCCATAAAAGTTGTGGTCTAAACTTTGCAAAAAACGTTGTTAAATACTCGGGTAATCGGAGCATATTTCGATCTTTAAAAAAGGCTTGGATTCTGTATGGTCGCCGAAATTTTCAACGATGTAATAATATTAAGGGACGTTTAAGCTTCCATATTCAATTTTCCTTTACTTGCTTTATGTTTCAAGAAACCGCTGATGACTTACATTTATTTATACTACTGACGTGAAACCTCTCTCTTTGGAGTTCTTTTAGGTCGCACAAAAAGTTGAAATTTTGCATCTACATTTTTTTGTAAATGCTGTGAATCGATTAAAAAGTGGATGCGCTCCATCCACGAATATGCCGATAAAAGCAGAATAAGTGAAAAAACTTTATAAAATAGGTTGAAGATATATCTGTGGTACATATTTTACTGAGTTATCTGCGAATTCCTAAACTTCAGTAGCATATTTACTAGTAAAATTTGCCTTTGAGAAGATTACGGATATTAGTAGTAGCCTGGGCAAAAATAGAATAGAATTTTGGAAAATTATATATTATTTTTAGAAGCACAATTGTAGTTGCCAGAAAGTTAGCTAAGGTTTAGTCTAATTTGGAATAATATAGCAATTTTTAACAAAGTCTGCTTAAAAGCGAATTACTTCATTTCAGATCAATCAGTCAATAGTATTTCCAGTCATATACTATGTATCTTGAAAAGAATTGAAGAAAAGAATGCGAAATAAAATATTTTTGAAACATTTTTAATATACGTTAAGCAATTATGAAACGGTTTCGTGAAGGCGAAAATCTATTTTGAAAATTGGAAAAGCACAATTTATTTAAGTGATAAAGCAAACATAATTGATGTCTCAGACCTTCAAGATGGAATTTGATTACAATATTTGCAAAAAGCATACCTGCATTTGTTGAAGAAAAAGGCCGTTGCTGCTACTACTACGGAATGCAAAAAATAATAGGTCGTTTGTATTCCCTGCGTAGGCTTGGTAGCCTGTTATATTACATAACGTTGAGAAAGTCTTCCAATCAAAATGGTTAAGCGTAGCAATATATTACGCTTCGTATCATTAACAGAATTTCGACATCCAAATTATGAATGAATAATGTGACTAAATATGACGTGTAATAACTTATTACAAGAATATTGCATTGAATTGGAAATAAGTATCTGGAATTGTATGTTTTTGCAATTAAACAAAGTCTAGAATAGATGTGCTTGATCGCATTGCTCTCAAGTTTAGAACAAAGGCATGATCATCTTGATGGACCTTGCAAGTGTTTTGATAATATCTTGGATATGGAAAACAAATTAACGCATGGGGAAACATCTAATATGATATGATCAGAAATGAAGTTTAATTTCAATTGGCTAAAAAGCTAGCTAGCAAGTTTAGAAATAGGAGAAAGTAAACCCTTTCTCTGCCCTAAAGTGTTTTTGTTTGGAAAAAATGTAAAAAAAGGTGCATCGCAGACGTTAAGCTAGTCGCACTCGTTTGTGTAAGAACTACAATACATAAGCGAATTTAATGAATATGTTTCCGACACGTGTAAAACATGTGCTTCTTAACTATATTGATAAATATATATTAAATAGAAAATGCAAGTAGAATAGCTAAATCCTTAATCCTGATGGTGCTTTTTTCTGACGACTATCAGTACAACCGGCTCATTTTCTTCATTCCTGATTGTTCTGTGTTTGAGTCATTTATATTAAAGACTACCATTTTGATCCCAATAGCGACTTTATCCAAACTAGCTGATAATTTCAATTCAATTCAATTCAATCCTTCTCGAATTGGGTTAAATAAAAGTTATACGAATTTTTAGATTGAAAAGCTAAGAGTTTGACGAATATTTGTTTTAAATTTACGAAAATATTAGATCATCAATTTCGAATTGTAATCCAAGATATAATATATTTAGTGTAATGTCTGCCATTTTACAATATGGATAGCTTAATAATTCCTGAATATGTTAAAGTTGACTACAAAAGTCCCGATTCTGTAGTAGGTTTGCTGCGTAAGCAGATTATAGTCGACATAATCAGCCATCTAAGCGCATTATAAGCAAAATTGTGAAAAAATTTGAAGAAACTGAATCTTTAATCGATTTGTTAAGGCATACATGTATTATCAAAGCCTACATTCGATCGAAAATATTGATGCTGTTAGAGAAAGTGTCGAAGAAGATCTAAATTTATTCATTACATGGGACGCACAGCATTCTGATCGCTGTACCCACATGATTAGCAATTTTCCTTAGCGTGAAGTTGAAAATATGGATGTTGAAGAAGTAGACGACACGCTCCGTTTTAGCATTATCGTGCGACAAATTTTGTAGATTTTTTTAGAATTTAGGTAGAAAAAGAGAATTCGCAAGCAAGAGGCTTAACAACTCATTCCATACGGATGGAAAGAGCCTCGTCCAAGTGTTACATTTGAAAACGTATTCGAAAACCACATCAGAAGTCATATTATTATTGCATGATTTCGAATGATATTCATTAAGAATAGTTACTTATTGAACAGTTTAAGAAATGCTTCGTTAAATAGGGCATACAAATTGGGGCGTTGTTATATTGTTCACAATCCTACAAATAATATTTAAACTGAATTTTAAACTGCAAAGAAAGCGCTTTAGGGATAAACCAACACTTCAACTCCTTAAAACATTCAATAGATGACAATGATGTTGATAAGACCACCACGTCTGTTGAAACCAATTGTTAAAGCAAAAATACATTCATGACTGTGTAGATGTGTGCATATGCACACAAGCGTAAGGGGTTATTAAAGTAGGTAAAGTTTAATTCTAACCATTGGCAATTCATTGAGCTTCTTACTGTTTGTGAGATTTTAAATGGTTCCGTTCCGTTCTTGTATGCACAATAACTTTAAAGTTGAAAACGTTGGAATATTAATTGCATCTAGCTAATCGTTGAAACTACTTCTTAAATTTATCCATTTAATAAATAGGGCGTTTTACTTATACATCGTCTACATAAATGTGCACATTCATACAATCTATACATTGAAAAGCATTGTATCAAAAAGGCGGATCTTTAATAGTCATCACCTACGTTGTTGTATTTGAGAACACCTGCAATTACTTTCGTTTAAGCATTTTGCACAATTCGCCAGATGAAATAAATATCCAGAGATTTTATTTGGCAAAGTGCCCGGGAGCTTTAAGCAATACATTTACAACACCTACTGTAATTATTTAAAAAATATAATCCGAGTTGTCAACACCCATTATCATTAATTCGAGATGCGTTATTTAAAATTCACTACATGACAGCGAAAATTTATAATAAGTAAGAAATTATATCCCATTTAAGCTGAATTTATAACATCCACTACAAGTATTTTTAAAGTTCAACTAAATAAGGTTTTATTTTTTTAATTTTTGAACCCGAAGAATTGAATGAATTAAATTAGTTTCAAATAAAATCGAATAAATTTCGTAGTGCTTTCAAAGGGGTCCCAAAATCTTAAAATATAGTTTGGCTTTAGCTGTGAATGTCGAGGTACTTTTGTGGAATATGCGATTTAGTAGAATTTGTCCTGAAGTGTCTACCACGGCAAAAGAAGGAGGACGATCGACACATTTAGAGCCGTCAGTATATAGAAGATGCCAACCGTTATTTTCTAGTATTTAAATTTTTTTTTCTTCAATTTTTCCATGTAATGTAGTGTATAAATTTCATGTTTTTTGAAATTAAATTCTTTAATTGGAGACAATGTGGTTTCCAACGGTACTTGTTAGAGAATGCGAGACCAAGATGTTCGAGGGTCTTTACATTCTGTATAGGTAAATTATTAAGGTGAATAAGCTGGCTTTCTCCATCACATAGAAGCATGTATCTGATGCATCTGTGTGTATATTTTTTGATTTCTGATTGTAAATTTTCGCGCCTGAAGAGCTGACCCAGGTTGAAATATCATCTGTGATAGACTCCAGAATGCTGATTGTTCTCATGTTATTTTGTTCTTTTGTTACGATGTATAAATCGTCAGCGTAGAGGCAATGATTAGTTTTGGGCATCCGGCATAGAATTTTACTTAGTTCATTGAAAGTAATGTGGAAAAGTGTGAGGGAGAGAGGAGATCCATGTGGAATACTATTCATTAGAAGGAAAGATTCAGAGAGCTGATCGTTATCTCTGATTTTGAATCGACTACGTGACGTAAAAGATTTGACGTAATTGAAAAAGTTGAGTCCAAGTTTCTACGATTTCATTGCACTTAGAATACCATGAAGGCCCACTCTGTCAAAAGATTTTTAAAAATCAATTGAGACTATCGTGATATGGTTTCGCACCGAATTTGCTTTTTTTGTATAATGGTCGTTGGGTAGAAGAGCGTCATTACAGTCTCCACCACGCTTAAGGGCAACTTGCTGCTCTGTTATCATGTTCTTGGATTCAAGAAATGAATATAATTTAAATGTCATAATTTTATCTAATAACATTCTTTGTTTGATGGAACAACCGCTGCAAACTTCCAAATGTTGGGAATATGATTTGTAAAAAATATGGTGTTATATAAGTCTAGTAATTTCGTTTCACTTGAGTTAGACAACGCACTGATCATTTGGTATGAAATACAATCCAGGTCGAGTGTCCTGGGTGTCCTCCCTTTAGATATGGAGATGTGGCTTTCAAGTACTAAGATTGATATAGGATATTCCAAAGAAACAGTACATCAGCGTTTAATATAGAAATTCGATTTTTTTTTATTTTCGATGAATTAATTGGAGAAGTTACAGAAGTTAGAGGAGTTTTCGTACCTAATTTTTGCAAACTACTTCAGTAAAGACTCCTTTGGTGATGCATGTGGCAGAAATTTCATTAGAATATGAAGTCTTACTTAGTTTGTTGATTTTGCTCCATAACATATTCATTGGCGTATTGCTGTGAATTGTCCTGGAAAAAAGTTAGTTTTAAAAACCGGTAATATTGAACATTCAATTTTATGCTGAATGCTGAATACCATCAAATGAATAATTTTATCTTATCTAACAATTTAAAAAACTCTTTTTCCTGCTTTAAAAATCCATGAATATTTGGGATCTTCAAGTCAACACAGTTTACAATTTAAGAAACAAAGAATGAAAAATTTGTTTATGGTTTTGGTATTCATAGATCATCTTTTGTTAGTTTTTTAAGAAAATTGCTACGTCTCGAGTCAAATGTCGGTTACTTATCAGAAAAGGTAAATGCAAAAAAGGCAGAAGACTCTTTGTTAATTGTAGGCATATTAGTTAGTTGAGTGGAATAATTTTTACATCAGCCTACAATCTGGTATCTGTCATATGTTCGTTCCCATGCAGAGGTTTCCTGATGATGTTGACATTTTCTTAATGTTTTTTAAGGATCTTATAGCTGTTTACTACTAATAATTATTAGTTTTTTTTATTATATTATAATGAAAGTAATTTTGGTTGGATCACGCTCAGGATCGTTTGAGGAATTTGCCTATTCATATATAGATTAAATAGCTTTTTTTTGTTCTTTCAAAAGTTACGCAAATTTGAGAAGCTTCAACAACGAATAACAGTTGGAATGGCAACATTTTGAAAAAAATATTGTAAGCGGTCGAAAATCATTGCTTTTCTAGCTTTTAAATGTCAAACCTATATTTCATAATCTCAAATGTGGCATATAAATCTGTGGTCTGTTGAATTTGACTGAATTAAAACCGATGTACAATTTGTGGTTGATCACAGCAACTTATCAGATTTGAACTTTAGTTGGTATAAAAAAGAATTCAGAAAACTATGTTGGCACATTATCCAACATCCCAACATGGGATGGATGTGAGAAAATGTCGTAGTTTTATATTAATTTGGAGCAAGTTAGTGTACCAAATGGTTTGCAAAGAGATTCTTATGTCGATTTTAATACATATTGTTGGAAAAAGCTTAGTCTTTATGTGCATCATATCCTTTACTGCTCGTAAATAATTGAAATTTTTTTTTGACATTTTGCTGGGAATTGGGGGGGAGGGGGGTTGCAGTGGGTGGGGTAGATTGAGTGAGGTGAATTCATCTAGACACTTACTTGAGCTTTGATAATATCGTAATTGTATATTTTTTTAAGTTGTATTGTAAGTAACTGCTCTGAGCAGAAATCATTACAAGAGAAGATTTTTAAAATAGTTTTATTTACATTTTTTTAGTTCCTTAAAAGTGAACCCTTTTAAGAAATTTAGCTAAATTCTTAAATAAATTTGATTTATATAAAATGTTAGATAACTACTCAATAAGTGGAAACTTCGATATTTGGGATGATTAACAAACTGTTGCATTAGATAGCAAGATAGTAACGGTTTAAAGTGAAAGGTCTACTTTTGGTAATGGGTGCTAATAATTCGACCCAAGCCGTATGTATTTACGATTTATAGTTCTTTCACTTGTGCCGAGTTTATAGTTTTTTGTTTTATTGCAGAGGCTATTTGTTCCAGCGTTGTGTTGCAACCATACCTTCACAAACAAATCAACAACTTCTTACTTTTTAGCGATCCTTAAAGGCGATGGACGCAACAGAATGTGACAGTGATTGATGTGAGAGCCCTGAATTCCATGCGACAAATACAGAGATTCGTGTCTGATTGAGGTTACCATGGCTTGTTCTGTACAAGATAATGTAAAGTTCAATTGTGTTTGCATATAGATCCCTTAGCCAAACAGTGATTTTCGGATAACAAGCAAACAATGATGCTTGCATTAGTACGTTGTCGTCCGGATGTTATTAAATTAGCCAACTAATCGTTTAATCTTTCAGTGCGCCACCACGTAACAGAATGGATGAACTTAAACTTATGTACTATTGAATGAACGTTTCAATGCATGAACACACATATGCATGCACTTACGGTTGATCGACTATTAAACCTGCTTGTCGGCCATTAAGACACTATAAACGTATCAAATAAATGCCCACCCTGAATATTTCGCTAAATGTGCGTATGTGTACCTACCTATAAATGTATAAATGTATAAATGTGATTGAATGAAATGTTCTCGTTTAAGTTTAGTGTGGTCAAGATGTGTTGATAAGTTTGATCTTGTATTATTGAGCTTACGAATTCGATTCGAATACATACTAACCATATACATAAAGGTTATCCTACATTCAATGCTTTTCATAGTCCCTTTTTAATTAGCAATTTAATTTAATTGATAATAATGAGCAAGAGTTAGTCTTCATTCTGGCCGTTTGATCATCTTAAATCTTCTCACGCAAATACACAGTAGAATGTTTTCATTTGGCTCAATTTTAAGCGAAGATGGGGAAATATTCAAATTTTTGTAGAACACAATAAATGTTGTCGCAGCCGTATTAGCCCGTCTAGGATATTCAAATTTTAACGACGGTATCAGCTCATGTATTCTATTTTTTGATTAAAAAAAAAAAAGACAAAAAAGAAAAGAGAGAGAGCACATTGATCAATAAGTTCCAGCACCAACACATCGATGTCTCTGGTCTTTAACCAATACTCTGAATTATTTGTATTTGTAGAAAGTGCCAATCGACAAATTATCTCTTTAAAAATTTCATGTCTTCTAATATTTGTTTACAAGTTACAACAATTTCAGCTGCAGTAAATTTGTTGTTTTCAAAACCATGGAAAAACTCTGATTGATTCGAACTTAAACTCATTCGAATTCAGCCTGGACTTGATAAGCGTTATAGTACTGCCATTTTGAGGGGGGGTCATGTGAATATCGATAATTCTGAACATAGTTAACGACATAGAAGAAGATATAAAAAAATTTTTTAAAATTAATCTCAAAGATCGCGAAGTGAATTTGCTAAAGATAATACCAACTATTTTGTCTGAAAATTTGAGCAAGAGGTGAAAAGAGAGAGAGAGCCAGTTCAGTGACTACAGGCAGCAGTAGTTTGAAAATCGTATTTCACACACTTACGTTTATAATTATTATCATATTATTAGGCTTATACGCCACAGCGGCATATTTACTTGGTAATAATGTTGCAGGTGAGTCGTTATTACACAAACGGATGTTTAAGACTCACTGTTACATTACTTACAGGGCTGCCGTTTGGAAATCTGAAATCCACAAAAAGTACAAAATTAAAATATTATTAAACCCTTTTAATATCTGATTCACTCATTCGGTGTCTTCTGGATTGTTTTCCATCACCTTTTAAAACATATTCGTACAAACATATATATATATATATATATTAATATATACATATATATTTTTAAGCATATAAGTGCTTTTTCAATCATTTACTTTACTTTTTTCTGATATCGGAATTTTAATAATATCACCCGCAAATTCCACTCATAACATTTAAGGAACAATGAAAACAAATTTGTCTTTAACACTTGCACAAGAAGAAGAAAAGAATACAAGAAAATCATAAAAACGAATTATATGGTTTAGGTCGATTTATGTATGACTATCATTTAATTTTAGAACATGGTTTATTCAAGGTTTTCAACTTGTTACACTCTTGCTTTTTCAAAAATATATTCAACAAAGCTACCTCATCTGCTTTAATTAAAATCTTAGGAATTGAATGATTATTAAATTTTCAATAAATCATTTCCCTATTGTTATTCTTGCCACATAAATTTTATTATTTCGTGAAGTTTTCGTTTTGTTAAAAAAATCGAATTGATCGTCGATCTGCAACTTTGTTCGCAAATTTATTGAATCGGTCGCGCAAATGATATCGATCGGACTACTGAGATGCCTATAATTCACAAGTAGCTTCTTGAAGTGAAATTTCAAAATCAAATTTCGCCTCAAAAACACCTATGACTTCTTTTTTTTTTTTTTCATCGGGTATTGCAAACAATTATTCAAAATAATCAAAAATTCCTTCCTAGATCTACATTAAATGTCGGAAATTCCAGTATGTTTGGTAGATATGGCCGAATGACATTTGACTATTCAAATTATATTTACGTTTATGTCTGAAAGATGATGATGTACTAGATTTGTTCTTCTGATATATATATACCAGAGATTCCAAAAAGTGTATATACTCTTGGTCAACTTAAGAGTCGGAATCATTCTATGCATATCTGCATATTTGTTGTCTGTTATCTGAACAATGACGATCGGAAAAATTTGCGATGTAAAGTTGACCCCATTTTTGGTTAGTAACGGCTCAAATTTATAATTCATACACGGTATTAACCTGAAACTCAGTATCAACACAAAAGTGAGGAAGAGAAATGTGAAAGCTTGAGGAAAAAATCTATGCAATTCGCCTAGAAAAACGCTCACTCTCGACAAAATCCTTATGATGTATAAGAGATATTGAATTAAGATTTATTCGTAAATATTTCCTAGAGTTAAAAGGATGTTGATTAACCGACTAAGGCAAGACTAAGGTTGACAATTGGTTTGAAATGCCGAATAATAATAATTCGTATATGTAATTTCCCCACTCTTTTTAGATAAGCGGAGAGAACTTCGCTTTTAAACCTCCAAATCATATGTTCCATCTTTTTTAAATCCGTCGTCTTGTTTATATATAATATAGATTTTCCTCTGATTTAGTTGATTTCCGAATTTGAATTAATCAAAGAAAAATTTTAAATCCAACTTAAACCATTAATATAAAACCTCTAATATCTTGAGACTTTAATTGAAGAAAAAGTAGGAAATTCTCTTTTTATCGTGTTCTTAAGTACATCGATTGATCGGTTAAAAAAAGTGCTTAAAACCAAAGTTTTTCTTCTAACCGAGGTTCTTGTAATTAATCAATTATGCGATTTACATTGAGTAAGAACTGATTATTGTGTTCAGAAAGTGGACTTTCCCCTTTAAATCGCGTAATTTTATCCAAACGGGGAGTGTTTTGTTTTTTTTAGATAGTCATCATTTCAACTGACGTCTAGGACATCCAACATCCGCCTTCGACAAATAGAGAAACATACTTTCCTATATGCAAGTAGATGCAAGCGTGTCTTATTAACTACTGAAGATATCGCCATGAAATTTGCAAAAGATGTCAATTAGAGTGCAGCTATTCTCAGAAATAAGAACCTACTTGTTTAGGTAAGCCTGCGGGAAGTAAATTGACAAACCTTACTATTTGTGGAAAGCAGTAATATAAAATGTAGGATACAGTGAATAAATCTTTTCAAAAAATAAACGAAGATTTGTGTAACGGGTTTATTTCCTTAAATATTACGGGTATACACAAGAAATAATAATAGATTTCCTTGTTGATTGTATCTTTGATAGGTCAATAAGTGTAAATTCGTCTTTATTTCCGAATTGGCATGATCGACTCCCAACAGGAGCTTGCCAGGGACCTGCCCGTCGAAAACCGAATTTCGTGTTTATTGTGGTTCGTAGTAGATCCAATTTTCGTTGACAATTATCTTGTTCATTTATCCAATAAATCATTCAATTCGGTCACATACTGGATTGAGTAGCATCAAATCCTTTTTATGTCTTTCTAAAATGACGATTTGATACATGCGCTTGTTTGCAACCTCTTGTACAGAAACATAAATAAGGTACACAAATCTATATGGGAAATCCCCTGTTTAGTTTATATTTTTCCGCTGAGAATTTCGCAGGGGGACTTGCCATTTATTCTAAATGTAAATAGATAAATTATTCTCTGATTTTGCATTGAAATGGCGAAGACATACACTTTCGAATATGAAAGTCTCAAAAATGTGTAAAAATATAACCTTTTAAATTAAGCAACGGCGTGAAATACAAAAGTGTGATAAGATGAAAGAGTTCACATTCGATCTTCTTCACTAGGAAATGGTTTATACATAAACAAAATCTTTATATGCAAATTATACGTAAATTATGTTTCATATTTATCCTAATAAAGCGTATCTTGGGGAAAAAGGTTTGAAAATTAAAAAAAATTAGGACGCGCTTATTCTTACGACGAATTTGATATAAACTCCAAAATCTATTTGAGAACTAAAAAAAAAGTTTTAGCTAATTTTGGATGTATTGGCAAACCATGCAAATACAGATAAATATTTGTGGCAAAAATATCCCTTTAAGTTGTATATATATATATATATATATATATATATATATACATAATTAACTTGTATAAGTATATTTATAACTTATTACTATCAAAATTTTTACTTCTTTTAAGCGCTTTTCTTTTATCAATTGGAAGCTTATTTGAGATTTTTTTTTTCGTTATTTTTCAGTACCGGGCAGAAAACCTCATGTGGAATGGTAAAATTCTTACTACGTCAAGTTTACTATTTCAGTGGGAGCTCCAAGAGTCAGCAATTAATTGAGAGCCTCATTCTGAAAAAGATGAAGCTGGATTTGGATGAAGGTGCATTTGGTTATTATAGGTGGAGTTAATGGTATTTTTGGATACGGATATTACGGATTTGTGGATATATACGAATGGATTCCAAAATTTGCAGTCTTTCGAAGTTATCCGTAAAATCATCACTTTGGACAGAATTTTCCAATACCCACCAACGGATGACGCATGCTGTGTGATTGCAAGACAGAACGAAAATTCATCCGACTGATACATCGATCATGTATTTTTTAAATCATTCTTATTGTTATACGCTTTGTACATAATTATATGCTTTATCGAATTAAAATATAGTTCGTTGGCCAAATTGCTTCATTTTTGAACTTAATACACGGATGTATATTTTGGAAGGAAAATTTGCAGCTATAATTTAGGCCCCTAAAATAGAAATAATTATATTTTGAAATCATAATTGAAGAAGAAAAGAAAAATTACCAGCTTTTTGTTATTGATAATGAGCTTATTTCTGGATCTTCCTATACCCCACATAAGCGCAATTAGAAAAAAAATTTGAGATTAAGTTCGTTTATCTAGATAAGATTTTGAGTTATAACATTCATGCTAAAGGGATTCTCGTTAATGGGATCTTCGATCCGAACATTTGGCAAATCTAATGCACACATTCCGATGGATTTTAGCTGAATTCGCACAGAATACTAACTTCTTCGTTTTCGCTTTGTTCGACTTTTTCATTTTATATTTTGATGCCAAGTCGATGTTAAAGAGGTCACTCTAAATATCACTCCCGCATGTATTGATATCTAATTATCGGCCAACGTAAAGGCACACAAAGAAAAAAATGTGTTTCAAAGAATTTACACAATTTCGGTCCACAAAGATTGGAATCGATTTAGCTATATTTGTGTTCCTATGTCTGTTTTTAAAAAGTTAGCTCGATTCTGTTTATTATTAATATTAAAGCAAAAGAGGACTTATACCTAAATTTACGAAAATATCGATAATTTTTTCCGCTTTTGCTGCAGTTATGATCTTAATATTTTAAAACTTGCATCTTACATCCATTCCATACCAAAAGTAGCAAGTAAGCAAAAAAAAAAAATTAAGGTTTACCAATTATCGACAAATAGTAAAAAAAAATAAAGCCAAATCTAAGAATTTGTGAAATTATTTATAAAGTTCTGTCAACTCGAGATTTGGCAACTTGAGATTTATATAATGAACTATATTGAATGAATGAACGAATTTTTACTCTCTGTCTTTGTAATTAGATACAGTAAACCAACTGATGGGGGGTATTTATTGATTTAACAAAAATCGAGTGAAACTTCTTTATTGTCCGTGATTAACTTCTTTTTTTTTTTTTGGAATGTTACCAAGCAGTCCTCAAGAATTGACGCAAATGGTTTTTATACTAAAGTCCCGCACTCTAAGCGTTTTGATGGTTTTCGTATATTGCAAAAAAACAAAAGAAAAAAGTTACACGAACACACATTTCTACATACACGCGAGATATAGCGAACTTAATATACCGAAGTAGTGATAGGCAATAGCAAGAAAGGTCCAAACAAACCAAACCATACAACGGTAATTGACAAGATGCATAGTTGACACGTTTTTACAAAACTGGACATAATGGAATGAACGATTGACTAAATATGTATGCGACTTGGATGCATCGATTTGATAGCTACTGCTGCTACCGGGTGGGCTACCATTTTCAATTAAGCTGCGGTGCTAATTTTAACACTTTTGGTAAATTCTTCAGATTCCTTGCAACTGCAAGGAACCAACGATAATTTGAAGGGAACTGACAATTTAAAAATTCCTTTGGAGTAGCAGCTTTCATGTTTGTCTTGACATTTTATCTTATCATCAAGTTTATACCTATTTACGCTGTGTTGCGTTTCTTAAGGAGACATTTAATACAAGTGTTTAGTTGATCTTCAACTACGTAGGCTCAATTAAACCATTTTAAGGTTATTTTACAATCGATGTCTAAGATGATTGTGCGATTACTTTACCGTACTTTGTTTTGCGCTATTTATTTATTTCAAAAAATAATTAAATAATAAACTTAAATATTCATATTCATATATACAACAACAATAAATGCTATATACTCCATATCTCTCTCTCCCTCTTTCTCTCTCTCTCTCTCTCTCTCTCTCTCTATATATATATATATATATATATATATATATATTTATATATATATCTGTAATAGCATATTTTTCTTCTTCGTACACCACGACTTAGGAAATGCATAGTACGTGCAATGCAAGGTATTCGGTCTCAAGAGGGTTAATTCGCAAAACATGTTTAAGTGTTCTTTTTTCATCAAATGCAAGAGTTTTATTTTTGTTGGTTTTTGCTCACATCTTTAAATACTTTTGAAATAATTTGTAGCTACATCGTGTTTGGTCAATTGTTGTTTATAAGTATTGCCTGATTTATGGCCATGTCGGTCGGACGATTGGTTTTGTTAAATCGTCAGCCATGAAGGTGTTCGCTTCTCGGACGGTTTGGCTTATGGTACGGATGTCAAGTTAATATTAACAATGATTTATCCACATAGGTATATATATATGTACATACATCGCTACATAGCTGTGATTGTACGTGTTATAGTTGCTAACCATACGCGCAATATGCTGCAATATTCACACTACAAATCGGCTTATATGTGCACCATCACAGTACACAATGCCCTGAAATATATTTGAAATTATTTGGTCAGGGTCGCGCATGCTTTATCGATCCAAATAGTAATGAAATTGAATATATAAAATCATAGGATAAATGGATTTACATCCATGTGCAACAAGAGTTTCTTTTGTAAGCAAAGAGATCTATATAAGCTAGAAATAAAATTTACGTGTGTTACCGTGAGGAAGAATTTTTTGCTTTAGTTTATTGATAGTAAGTAGAAAAATGTATAGTCACATAAAGTAAATGGGAGAGAAAGAGAGAAGATAGAGAGAGAAATAAGAGAAGGAGTAAAATAGAAAGATAGAAGAGCAAGAGCTAGAATAAAGGGGAGAGAGGGAGGGAGAGAGACGGAGAAAAATAAGAATACGAAGAGCGAGCGAGAGATTAAGAGGGAGAGAGAGAGAGAGCGAGCGAGAAAGGGAGAAAAAGAATGGGCAGAAAGAGATAAGAGAACGAGAGAGAGATTAAGAGGGTGAGAAAGAGAGTGGGTAGAATAAGCGTAAGAGAGCCAAAAAGAAAGAGAGATTAAGTGGCAGAGGGAGAGAACTAGAGAGAAAGGGAGAGAACGAGAGTGGGCAGCGAGATAGCGGCAGAAAGAGAGTAAGAGAGTGAGAGTTTTTACATTAGTACTTAATCGGTATACAAGCAATGGTCTTTGGGTTCAAAAATATTATACAAATCATACATTCCTTAAAGAAATAACAAATATCTTATATATATATATATATATAGCTTGTGATATGAGTTTTTCAATATCCATAACTTCTGTTACTATATTTTAAAACAATTCTTCTATATCGCTTATATGGAGAATTCATGTATTCGTTTGACTTAATAAAAAACATTGAAAGTGAAGGATTTTTCCTAATGAAAGAAGACAATGGAAACGTCAACGGCGACTTCTAATGCATGACTACGAAACGAGCTGTTCACTTAACATTTATTTGTCCATTGGGGACAGTAGCAAAAATACTAGAAAGAGAAACGTGTATATTCATAGAACGGGTTATACACAAAAACGAATTCATTTTCAGTTCGTCTTTCACAAAGTTGATGTTTTAAGCATTGTGTATAAATATTTGAATGGGACACGATTATGCATATCGATTCATTCATTTGTCCGTTTGCTTATTTCCCATTTCTGAAAATGTCTTCAAACAGAAACCTGACACGTGGCTTCATACTTTCATTGAAAAACGAAAAACACTTCTTAAAAGTAATATTGATGTTTCAAAATTTGTTCGCCAGGAACTTACAAGTTAGAAGAGAGAGAGTTAGAGAATAGATGAAAAGACGATTTTTTTTTAATTTAGAGGAATATGATGTAAAGTTGAAATACCAGTCATTTACCGGTTAAAAACTGATAATTCTTTCAATCTTTGAAAATTGTGAGTTGATTGTTAACTATATCTGTAGCTTGTGGATGAGGTTCTTTATGTCCAAGAGAAGACAGGCTCACAAAATTTCCATTGTAATACTAATACCTTCGCTTTCTAATGAGTACGTAATTCTAATCTGTAATGCAATTACGAAGGAACCGATTATTTACGAACGCAACTTTACAATTGAGAATTAAAGCTGAATGAAATAATATCAAAGTCGAAGTTTATGTGCTCTCTTAGGATATGCGTGATATAGTCGATATAGATATAAAACTTGTCTTGAGAAAAACACTTTGACCCCGTGTTCACATTCGAAAACTAATCGTTTTCTTATCATGCTTTTGAGGTGTTGACAGAAAGAGGAACTACTGATTCCTTCTTCTTGTAATTAAAGTCTTTAGATCGATTGTTAGACAATGAGAAGGATTGTGTTTTAAACAATCCTACAAAAGTCCTGCTGCAAAGTTTTAGGCGCGTCGCATTTTTTTAAAACTTTTTTTTAGCATGTATTTGCATTATGCAAAATGGATTATCCACATCGCCTACGATACGTACTCTTCCCCCACTCTTATCCGTGGGACTGTCTTTATATACGTTTACGCTTAAAATCTTTTTCAGTCCTTTCTGGCCTCAATATGCATACATAACATTATAAGCATACTTCGGTGACGAACACGTTCGCATTGCTTTAGTCGTTAACACTCTCTACCGTTTATTTAATTATCTTTTGGAAATTCCGTATGCGTGTACCGTGAATGTATGTGTTTGTGCGGGATTAAAGAACTGCTGAAATAACGTCAAAACATGTTTATTGCAGATAATATCTTCAAATATCTCAAGTGTATGCATGTATTTGGTGAATAACGATTATAGCAGCTACCAGTCTTCCGCTGCTAATTACATAATTAGAAATTTGGAAATAAATGTTTATATACTCATGTATTTATGCAAAGAAGTATGTATGTAAATATGCATGAATATGTGTTCATTTTTTTTTTTTATTTTCATTTGTATTTTTTGTTAAAGCATGTTCGGCATTCAAAAATGTTCCCGGATTTTGAAGCGCAATGATTTGGAAACTGTAAGACGACACAACGAGTTTAGTGCTGGTGCAATTCTCACATCAGTGGCAATTTGTTTTGCACAAGTATGTGCTGTCAAATAAAATTAATTTACTGTCCTCACCTTGCAGCCATCATTGGTGGGGAGATTATTTACTCGCAAACATTATTGCTTGCATGCATATACGCGCGCATATGTATACATACATATATACAACTTAATATCTATATATATATATACATATGCATACATAGAAACACATACGCACACACACACACACACACACACACTCACATATACATACATACATACATACATACATACATACATACATACATACATACATACATACATACATACATACATA
>KK351025.1:1059183-1096991 GCA_000671755.1 Glossina brevipalpis
ATATATATATAATGTATGTATGCAAGTATATATAATGTATGTATGTATAATGTATGTATGTGTATATATATATGTACATATGTATGTATGTATCATAAATGTGCATAAAATGTGCAAACAAAAATTTAGTGGTCCGCGAATCTAGATGGCTGCTCTAAAAGGTGTTGAAAGTTGCACAATAAATAAATAATAAATTATAACGTCATAAGTAATATTTAGTGAAACAGAATCAGAAACAGAGAAGAGAACAGAGGCAAAGAAGCCAATGTGAAACTACACTTTTCGACTCAAATTTCATTTTGTTACCTTCTAAGAATTGGAAAAAGGTGAATTTCAAAGTTTGTGATTCCAGTAAACATTACACATGTGTGTACGCTTCGATTCCCGTTAAACGAGAGAAAAGTTTCCATGTGATAAAAAACGTTCACAGGTATGTCAAATCATCTAATATGCGGCCCGCAACTATATCATCTTAAACTTAAATTTCAATTCGGAAATAGATATTTTATGATGTTAATTAATATTATGCAAGTAATTATTCGATGCCACGGTCATACACTTTGCCACTGTGTCAAGCATGTATTACACATAATTGCATAACAAATTGAAATATTATTTATTTATTGATTTATTTTGATTTTCATATATATGTAAACAAATTTACAACATATGATTGAAGGCAGGCGGTTACTTAGACCATATGCGCATTTGTTGCTAAAATAAATAGAATTAAGTAAGAGCGAGTTATATTCAATTTTGGGTAGAATCTTTTATTAACAATTCATTTTCTAAGTCTATATATTTTTAAAAACCTTTTTTATATCTCGCTTATGTAATACTTCGGCATGCCAATCATTCTAATATAAATTATAATATAAATAGTTTTTTGAATGGCGCGCAATTTAAATTTCTTTAGGCAAATTCCCTTGTTTATTCCTATGCTTAGCGCCGATTGGAGGAGGTTTTCGATAACAAAATAGATTTTTGTTTTTGTTTACATGGTTTGAATATACAATTGAGTTTAAGCTTTGCTAAGTTTTTGTCCTCTTCATACTGTATATTCGATATGGCTACTTATGAGAGCATTTCTGACTAAACTTCGATTCTTTTGTCTGTTAGTATAATATCTTTATAAAATTAACAAATTTTTCCTTTCTCTATGAATTACTATTCAGATCAATATTGTTGTTATTAGAAAAATTACTGAAATTTTTATCTTTTTTTTTCTTTTTTGAGGATATTGAGTTCTTGTGGGTCTACTTGAGCTTTTTGTCTTATATTTTGCGTCTTTAAGGGAGCTATGAGGAGATGATAAAGCGCATACCAAACAATCCCTCTCAAACGTATCAATGTTATATAGATTCTATAGAGCACATTTCTGGGTGTGACATGCAAAGTGATAGAATTGAAAATGGGCCAAATTGATCACCAGCCACGCCTACTGTATCTCAAATAAACTGCAAGCACCTGCGTGCTTTGCTCACTACTCAGAGACTACATAATAAAAATTTCCATAAAATATTCTATAGAAATAAAAAAATCTGCCACGCCCGTTTATTAAAATCTATTTATTTTTATCTTTTTTTAAGATAAAGATGGTAGATAGAACAGATTCGGCATAGAGGAATATAATTTTCTTATTTGTTTTTAAACAATTTTTACTCAGGGGATTTAAAGTCTATTTTAGGGTAAATACATCTCTTTATAAATTTCTACAGCAATCGTATGTGTGGTGCATTAGATTGTTCAAATGTAATATAGAGAGCTTAAATATATATATATATATATAAATATTCCTGATCAGTTTGATTTAGTTACGTCAAACTGTCTGGTATCCGACTCTCGAAATAGCAATTTTGATTTCAAGTTTTTATCTATTACAGAGACAGAAATTTGGTCTTGAATATTTTCCTATCACTTGTCGATGTTGAATCTTTTCTTATTTTTTTCTTAAAGTATGTATTATATATTAAAATTGCTGATTCACACAAAATAAAATAGTCAAGTTGCTTTGAAAAATTACTTAAATCGGGTTGCGAGTTCATCATCCACAATTACGATATGTGTGATACGATAGACGATCGATATATCGAACGTCGAAGTGTTTCATCTTGCAATTAAATATCGTCCAACGTCTGTTAGTTGTTGGGACTGAAATGATTTTTCTATTTTTTAAATTCCTTTCTGGTTTTAAATGAGGTTTAGTTGAAGAGCAAGTAAAAGGGTTTTCAAGATATTCAAGTAGATATAGAAAATATTTGATATGCGGTTTGGTATGGAATATATATAGCAGAAGGAATTTAAACGTACAAATTAATTTTTATCACGTTCATTAACTAAACTGTTTCGTGGTTCGACAAATATTTAATAATTATATTAAATCATAATAATTATATTAAATCCGTTAAGTGGGACAAAGTGATCTTTACAAGCACCAATAGTAAATATATAAAAGAAAAAAATAGAACACTTGTATAAGTATGACTTTTAGTCGGTGTAATCTAGTGTCTATGAATAGCTCTTAGTTACCCTGTGGATCTTTTAGATACGGAATATGTTATTTCAAATGCTAAATATGTATTTCATTGTTAATACGCGATCTTTGCATTAACGTGTTATTATAAACAGGTTATCTATGAAATGTCCGATCCGAGGATTATAATTTATTAAAGTTGTGCCTAGAAAAGTATTCAATCCAAGTTGAATTTAAATTCTATTTTAATTTGTCTTTTAGTTACAATCTCTCCTAATTAAAGGTCGAAGGAGCTTAACATGACATGTTCATAAGGCCCAGATAATTAGAATGAAATTCTCTAACTGATTTTTTGATAATTTGTAAAACCAAATTTATTTGAACGAAATTTAAGAAAAGGTTTGTAATTATCGTTTGTCTGCCTGCTTGGAATGTGATCTATTTTAGTTTTAAAACAAGATATTTATATATATATGCTTGAAATAAGTTTTAAGGCTTTGTATAGAGAATAGTTTATGCGAAACTATTTGAAAATTTTAACTTGCTTCCAGGACATATGGAACAAAAATCCAGGTGATGCTAAAATTAAAAAAAAAGACCATTTTCATCCAATTCGTGTTGATTATTTCTTTCTTTCGTTTGATAAGCCTTGTTACAATGTTTTCTTGTTGATGTTTTGGAATTTAGAAAAAATCAAAATTTCCAAGCTTTCATGATGATGATAATGATGAATGATATTTAAAGCAACAAACAAGAAACGAAGATAATCTGTGCTATAATGTTCCTTTTTAGTGTGCAATATTTAAAACAAAAAATTAATCCATATTAGTATTAATTACCATCACTTCTCTTGTTTTTTTTTTTTTTTTTTTGCTTCACTGGGAAATAAGTTTTCGTTGTAATAGAAATCTGAGATAGGATCGGCTTTTTTTAGTTTTAACTTTGTTTTCTTTGAAAATGTTGTTATCGCTTAGAATAGTATGACAGTGAAATCATCGAAAATATGTTTAACAAATTCTTTTTGTGATTCTCCAGAATCCTACTATATCTGTTTAGTATTGTTTTTAAAGTAAGTCAGAAAGTTCGAACGAAGCATTTGATATATTTGGTTATGTGTCCGAAGTAATATTTCTGTGGATATTTTTGCGTTATTTCTAAAAGGATATCTTTAAATGGAAATAACCTAAGCTCATTTCAGTAATAGTAGTACAATAGGTGTATGCCTTTTTGAAAACTTGTAGTAGTAAATGAAAAAATGAATTGAATTTTTTTGAATTCTATTGAAAATACATTCTTTTTTTTCAAACAGCTTTTGTGCAATTTGAATACTTTTTATGTCTTTATCTATGTGTTGTAAAAATTGATATCTATTCTTCCAGTTGTATGCTTCATCATCTGAATTAAATTTGTGAGAACACCCACTGCAACCGCATTATGTCATTTAATTTAAACAGTATGTTCTTATAATGGCTAATAAAGTTCATAAGATGTCGTCGATAAAAATCTTCTTATAATTTTCCTTTTTTCGCAGGTGGTTTCAAGATTTTAGTAGTAATATAAAAATAATGGCCATGTTGTACCTTTCCCGTACAATTAATCGAATATATATGAAGATACGTGTCTATGATTTTGACATTTTAAATAGAAAAACGATAGAAGCATAATTAATTCATGATCAGCAAGAATATATTGAATGACGAAAAAAGTTCATGGGTTTGTTTCCAATAGATGGCTTTCGAATCACGTAACTTTATTAGCATTAACACAATACAGTTATACTATATATGTTTATGGAAGGTGAGTACCCACAAGTAATTAAATAAAAACAAGAAAGAAAGTTATATTCGGCTATGCCGAATCTTTTATACCCACCACCCTGATCTTAAAAAAAGGGGGGAAAACTAAATTGTGATAGGTGGGCGTGGTAATGAAAGAACTTCCAATGTTTTTGCAAACGTTGAAGCCGGTATCCTCGTTTTAGCGGCTGGGAAAATGTTTACCACAGACATTAGACAGACTGGCGGATAGGCGGACAGGCGGACAGGCGGACAGGCGGACAGGCGGGCAGGCGGGCAGGCGGGCAGGCGGGCAGGCGGACAGCCGAACAGACAGACAGAAGGACATGCTTAAATCGATTCTAAATTTGATACTGATCAAGAATGTATATACTTTGTGGCGTCTTCTAAGTTTCCTTTTGGTAGTTACAAACTAAATGACAAAATGAAATATACCCTTCACATTCTGTGGTGGGTATATGAAAAAGGTGGTGACATTTGTTATTTCAGTCGCAAATAATTGAGTTTTGAAAAAATTTAAATTTTGGAATATATGCTTCGATCAAGGCGATAAAACACACACACGCACATACATATATATAAAGGTTTTTTAGACATTCTGTTATATGTATTTTTGGGTGCTTTGAACTATGGAAGGCGGATTTATTACTATTAGTTATTTATATTTCTATAGCAATCGTTTTCGTTTTAAACTATTTGTTACTTTTGAACAGAACTAATTAATGTCAGCTTAATGATGTCACTACTTACGTATTCTGGTATGTAAACCTGTACCATGTACCTTATACCGTATGTATAACAGTTAGACGAACCGACTGACACATTTAAAAATTTAGTGTCGTATTTGCTTACTGCGAAGCATACTCAGTACTTGAGGGGACTGTCGATCGATAAAGCTATGAAATTTAATGACACGCAGTAATGATGAAAGTTTTGGTTTCGCTTGAAAACCGTAGATGCTCATAAAAATATTTCTCAGTAATTTGTTGTTTCATTTCGTAATTACAGCGAACGCGAACATAAGCAAGCAATTATGCGCAGTTCTACATTCATGTATTTATGACTATATTGCTTCCTAAAATCCTATTCCATATATATAAAATATGTATTCATGTTTATATTAACAGTAAACGTGTACACTCGGACGTGTAAAAAAGCCTATTTATGTGCCTTGTTTTCGCACCATTTAATAAAATAAGTTCGTTTACGAACAAAGCGAGTAAACAGACGTTAAACAATATTCTTGTTTTTTGTTTGCTTTTGTTTTCGAAATGAATGGTAATGAAACATGGCCATGAGAGAGAGGTAGCTAGTAAATTGTTGTTGTAGTTAGTTTATCTATGAGTTGTTTGTTAATTTATCCGAACATACATTAAAGGACGTACGAATGCACTAATGGAAGTAAATAAGTGCAGCATATAAATATATACATACATACATATACGTTATATATAAACACTTAGATGTAATTGCAAGCAAAACGCTACGAGAGAGAGCAGGTAGTTTCGATGAGAGAATTTGAGTAGATCTTTATTAATTGCATTATATACAACAAAAAAAGCAACCTGATTTTCACGATAAGCATATGGATGTCGAAGAGTACAATTTCTATAATGACTGATCTGCATGAGCAGACGAGATTTTTTTCCTTGGATGAGAGGTATCACTTTCAAATTAAAGATTTTTGTTGCGTTCATTTAGATTTTTGCTTCTTTCTTTTTTCCTCTTTTTTGTATGCATAACCGCATGTTGAGGGTATAGTGCACTAATTTCGTCATTTCGTTTGTAACCTTGGGTCGTATTCTTTCATATAACATGAAACAACAGTTGGAGAACTCAGATCAGCTACAACAAATGACAACAAATTCATATCGGCTTTTATTTGTTCCGAAATCCTATGTATGGTTTTGCTTGCATAATTTTTTGTTATATTTTAACAATATAGGTGATGATGTGTGAATGTACAAAATTCATTTATACATAATTTTGTACATCTTTAACGTGATACGTTAGAAACATACAAACACAATTTGAGATCCATACGGTTAACTCTTAATATTTGCCGATATTTGTCGAATTATTACAATCGAACGAAGGATTTCATATACGCAGATCGTTATCACAACTATCGGAAGTAGAAGGAGAGTTAAGAATTAATATTTTTAAAAGAATATTTTCTTTGACAATTCAAACAAATGACAGTTTCGGGGTTCGTTCTTATGAAGCTAAAATTTCACCACGAGATTATCTGCAGACGACAAATGAAAACAAGTGTATATGCGAATGAAAAAGATACTTAAAAATACCCACACCGCTATCAATCGATCTTAGTAACGGTGATGTATTGGTCAACTACCGATCTTCAGTGATGCCAGAACGTCATACATTTATTGATGAATGAAACGTTACTGAAGACTATGTTCCATTACTAGTAAATATAACTTTTACTTTTTATTAGTAACATGGTGTCATGGTGGTGGTTAAAAGTTATCTCATCGATTCTGCATGATTTGTAAATAATCTAGGCATTTCATTAACCTCAAAAGGCTATTAAATATCTTAGAAACTCCATTCGTACCGGTCTTTAGCATCCGTAACTGTCTCTTAATGCCATCTATTGATTATTATTGGAGAAAACTCATAAAATATTGCAGATTCGTCTCAATATTTGTTATTAATAAGCTGTTGGGGCCATATTACTACTAAGTCGACAATCTGAGCATGTAACTTTCAACCTGTACACAGCTGAGTATTGAAAATAAATTCATTGTGTGGCTAATAGAAAATTATTATTAAAAATTATTATTAAAAATTGAAAAATGAAAATAACAGCAATAAAACTCTACTTCGTAAATTTCATTCATCGATCTCATCACGTACTAATACAAATCGGAAATTACATTTTCAAGATATATGTCCACATTTGTATATTTTTTAAGACAGTAATGTGATTACAAAATTTCGAATAAAAAGCCAAATAAAAATTGATAAAAACATTTTCTATTTTATTATACGCAAAGCTAGTTATAATAAAAACAGAGTCATACATTAGCAAGTTAGACCTTCGCTTATGAATGGTAAACTTTTTATTTATTTAATTATAATATTGAAAATAAGTCTTTTTTTTACTCAAATAAAAAACTAAAAAAAAAAAAAAAACCAAAATTTTCTTCTACAATTCTACTTAACAACACAGGTATATAATAGTATTTGGATGTATTGAGCCGTTTCAGGAAATTTTGTTAGTTTCCATTTTCGATTAAGTGGTAAGGTATGGGTGTCAAAAATTCGTTTTAAGTTGAATATTTTTCTTTTATTTGTTTTCTATATATTTAGAAAAGTACTCTCTTTTAAGCATTAGCTTATATTAGCTTATAACCGTTTTAAGTAAAACACGTATAAACGAATTTACTTAAAGTAGAGCTTATTGACGTTTATTGCGTCATCTATGGCTTTAAATTGTTACCCAAGATTCTAATAATTCAACTTAGTTTTCTTACATGGAACAATTAACAGCTATACGTAAGTGAACGATTAAAGTTCAATTTAATAACGCGCTTACAGTATGATGCCTTCATAACAGCATTATTTAACAAATATCTATTTAAAGACATAAGTTTTTAACATTTTTCCTAATTCTCGATATATATATGTATATATATATATATATATAAGACTTGAAGTTATAGTTAAGATTTATCTAAGCGGAATAGTATTGGAATGTCGAGATATGAGGGAAGAATTGATACCAAATCTTTTCACTTGGCCTTGACTGTACTTTTCCTTGCTTCTTAACCAATGTTTTCATATTAGACCGGATAACGCCTCATTACAAATTATAAGAATATTAGGCTTTTGCGAGAAAATTGGTTGATTTGATTTTGCTCAATTTTAGCAAAGAGTTTTTAAAGTTTAGAATTTAGTTAAAAATGTATTTCAGATCAGATAAAATCACAAAGTAAAAGCCGACGTAAGAATAATAAATGTTTCTAATTTAGGAGGTGCTATTCTCAAATACATTCATGTTTATCCAGTTACATATTTACATACATTTACATTTCATTCAACAGATGAAATTGTAGTACACTATGGACTATAACGAATATCGGCAATTGCATTTTGGATTACCGAATATAAATTGAAGCGAAGCACAGTGAGGTTTGATTTAAACAGACTATGATTCATTTGCTAGTAGCGAATACGTTGGTTGTTCATTTCGTCTCTGTTATTAATGCAACAACTAAAAATTTCTCTCGAACGATTTCAAATTTAAATGAATTTTTTTTATTTTACAAACAAAATCAAATCCTAATTTTAATATATAAATTGATTCAAATAAATGTTTTAAGAAGTCACATTAAATAAAACTATTCTTAATTGTTTATATCTAAAAAAATAAATTTAAAAATATTGAAAATATTCATACAAAATTTAATACTTATATTTTTTTTTATTAATTTTTTATTTTAATCAACCGATTAACTTTTAAGGAGCGGCCCTGTTTTATACGTTGAGAGATGTTTCACTGTTTTTGAGGATGAGTAGTAAATTAAGTATGAGTTGTACTCATTGAATTGAGCAATTTTTAATATTGTATGAGAGCGTTATTGGAGTGCGCACCACCCTTTTTGTATGAAAAAAGTATGTTATAGAGTTGACTCGTTTTCTCCTATGCAGTCTTTGCCCATAAAAATCAGCCAATTAAAAAACTGTACGTGTGTTAATTTCATGAAGCCAATGCAAAGTTATGTATAATGCGCGAATAAATATATTTCCACCATGTTACATAAAAATTTAATGGCTGTGAAATTATAGCTGAACAAACACGAGCTAATATTCGGATGTCGTTTATCGCATTCTTTGCTAGATATATAATTTACATGTAATTGATTATATGTAAAATATCTGATTTAATACGAATCTATAAACAATTTCACTTTAATTAAAAGCGTCTTTTGATTAACAATTGCTATACATACAAATTAATCAATTTCTCTGATTGGTAACTAAAAAAATAATCGATTAAAATTTATTTTTCTAATTTAAATTTAGTTTTTTTTTTATATAAAATATATATATATATATATTAAGTTCTATAAGATATTTAGCAAAATTGAATTTTAAAAATTTAATAATTAAAAAATCTTATATATATATATAAATATATATTCACATATATTTCATATCTCTTTGCCAAAGTAACCGAATACTATCATCATTCAGTAGAGCTAAGTAATTCACTTTAGGGGATCCACCGCCGTCAGGACTGAGTTTTTATCCTTTTGTGTCAAATTTTCTTCGATTCAATTAGATTAGTATAACCGGCTAAAACCACCATGTTGCTTTTCTCTACGGACGCAGCCTGGACGAGGTAGGGGGAGATGCAACAAGCTAAGCTCCCTAAGTCTATACATATATACTTGATGGCTACATTTTCTGGTTTTACACAAACTCATTTCTATTCACCAACTGCTTTTTAAACCTTGAATCATAATTGTATCGATCTAGATTGGCTCTAGGGTTCTTGTTAGCTAATTTCATTTTTTATTAGGTCAATTTCTTAGACCGAATACGAATTTTTTCCTTAACATTGTTCTATTTTATAAAAAAAACTTTTCTTTTTATAATTAATAAAGAAAAAAGACAAGAGAGAGGAAGAAATGTTGGATTAGTTTAAGCAAGAATTTTCCGCTTTCTTTCCAGTGAAATGAATAACTATTGTTCTTCAATCGATGTTCGGTTATCCTTTACAGACTTGGCTTTACTAAATAACAAAACGAGTACAAATCAAGAAGTCAGGTCTAGCTTTGTTCGAAGATTTAGAAATCTTTTTAGCTTTACACACATACACACACACGCAAATATATATATATATATATATATATATATATATATATATATATATGTCTATATGCCCGATGTTTGGACTTTAAATAGGCCGCGAATTTCTTTCGTTTCCAAATCGTATATTGCACATATACATTTTGATTCATATTTTCATATAATATGGCAACACCTAATGTGCTAGAATTAGAACCCATATGTATATACCACCAGAAGAATGTTTATCACAGTTGTACATACGTAAATTGATTCAGAATTTTATATTGATCAGGAATAATGCGGTCAACAGAAATGCTTACATACCCATCCATTTTAACCGTTTTAATTATTTATCTAGATTCAAAATATAAGATAAAAATGTCGGATGGTTTTTTAAAATTAAAATTCGAACACATGTTTCTTACTTTTTAAAAAAATTTTATTAAAACAAGTATGGGCCATTTCGATAGGTAACTTTTTGCCATTTTTCTGGTAAAAAGATGATGTGACTTCACTGTATAATACCTGCGCGAAAACTGGCTTAAGTGATTTCCATAAACATCTCTTGAAGTTAGCTTTATATTACTAGGAAATTTCTGCAAGGAACGGAACAAATAATAGTCCGCGGAGTATGGCCCAGTGTAGGCAGTGGATGTATCAAAACTTCTCAGTCAAGCTCTTTCAATTTATGCCGAGTCATTCGAAATATATGTGGTCTAGTGTTGTAGTGATGGAAGAATTGGAGATCAGATATCGACAGTAGAGAGTGAAGCCAATCGTCTCGCCATGTTGAGGCATTACCTTATGCGATTACCTCAATTTGTGCTTTGCCACCGTTTGTACTGATTCATCTATTCATCCGATCTATTTCGTGCATTATTGTCTTATGCGTATACCTCAAAAGTGCCTTTATTTCATTGCAATTCGTGGAAGAAAATTTCTCATGCTCTAGTTTTCACTATTAATTCATATGGTATCCAAAAATTAAGCCTCTTTTTTTATTCAACGTTTGGAAGAATTTTATTGACTTTACCACCAATTGGTCGCCTAATAGCATAGATGTTTTCAGAACTGAAAGGAGAAAACCATCTGTGTGCTGATGATTTTGATAAAGCAGCTTCACTATAGACCTTTCCAACTTTTCCACAACTCTGCGGAATGTTTTCACCCTAATTGATTTGATATTGTAAAATAAGTGAAATTTGTAGAATTTTGGTTTACTTTTAATATTCAATTATTTTCGACTAAATTAACGAATGTCACAATGTTTTCTTAGTTGTCTATGAACTATCAATTCTTCCATTTACTGTATATGGCTTGATAGTGTTAATGCTGCCAAAGCTTCGTGGCTTTGAAACCTATTTATTGGGAAAACGCCTCGAATTTTTCTTTTCTGAAATAATAGTTTTGTCCGACACTATTCTCTAGAAATATCAAAAGTACATATACTGTTAGTCATCGTGAGATTTGTATCTCGATTTGTATAACGATTAGTTAGTTTGCTTATTTAGGTTTGTTAAATAAAGGTCCGACCATACATTCTTCCTTGAACGAGTCCTGTTCATACGTATGCTAAAGACTAAGTCAGAACTGCGCATAGAATGTGTTCATAACTATAACTAGCCTGAGTACAAAGTGTGATTGCAAAGATCCATTCGGTCAACGGACATCTTACAGCACATTCAGATAAACCTGTTTTGGCGCTATTTATATGGAACGTAGGAAAAAACCGCAAAAAATGTTCAAATTCTTCGTAAATAACTATAACAAATAATAAATAAATAGTTATAGGCATGGGTATATCCGTTCAGAGTTAAGTAAAACTTCAAGTTTTTGCGCAGTTCTTGTGACCTTTTAAAAATAACAGCTAAATAAAATAAACTTGGTATACATTCAGCACATATTAGTTTGGGGAAAAGGTAATCCATCCAATCTTATAAGAACTTCAGGACTTTATTTACCATTTCGAATTGGAAAATAATGGATTACCTTTTCCCCAAACTAATATAATTGTAATTAGAATCCCAGTTGTGGCCCAAATTCCGATTAGAAGTCGGGCTCCAATTAGAACTTGAATATCAATTGGAACCATAATTGCGATCCTAATTCCAGTAGGGATACCTAATTTCCGTTGGAATTGGGATTTTAATAGAGACCGAAATTATAACTGAGGCAGGGATTTTATTTGGACCCAGTACTTCACTTGTAGTTTCAATTGGAATTGAAATTCTAATCATCATCTAGGCACTGATTGAGACTATGTTTGCAATTTAAATCACGATCCTAAGTGGAGTTCTAATTGAAATTTAGATTCGGATTGGAATCCGGGTTCTTATTGGCGCCGTTATTCGAATGGGAAGTGTAAGCGGAACGGGGTTCGAATTGGAAGCATAGCTTTAACTTGCATTCTGATTGGCATTGGAATTCTAAATGGAGTCGGAACTCTAATTGTGTTTGTGAATGGTGTTCTGATTGGGATAATTACCCCAACTGTAATGTCAATCTGGCCGGAGTTCTAATTGGAATTGGAATTCTAATCGGGAATCGGAATTAAAATTCGAATTTGGATCTCATTAGAAATTGGGATTCCGATTGCAATTTGGGTCCTAGATGGGGTTGGTATTCTAATTGGGAGTAGAGTTGTGTTGGAACTATGATTGGAATCCGGATGACAATTGGGATTGGAATTGGGGTTGGAATTCCAATTGGATTAGGGTCATTTTTATTTCATTTAGAATCCCGATTACAATTGGAATTTCAATTGTTTGCTTGTATCGATTGTAAGTATTTACAATATTGGCAAACATGCAAGAGGGTTCCCCTTTCTGTCCCTCTTCATGATTTGGTAAGTTACTGCTAATCTCGCCATTAGTTGCTGTTATATCCTTATCTATTTTAATAGAATCATTTTCGATGAAAGTATCAAAACTTTTTGCGTAGATGTTATGTGGGAGCGAAATAATTTCTGATGATAGTATGGACGTGTTTTTGATTACATTCCGATTAGTGATATTTTCAGGTCCACTGGCGTGGCTTATGCTATTTCTTTAAACTTCAGTCAATCCTACACGTTCGCTTTCTACTTTTTCCAAAATGTATTTGAGTCCCGATTCCCGAATCTTTACATATACAAAATAAATCGCACAAACAGTATAAGTCGCACAAAACGAATCGCACAACTAAAAAACGCATAAAAAGCATTCGCAAAAAAGGTTTAATTGCGTTGTCTATTGTATGTATTTTAAATTATATTATTACACAACATAAAAGCACTTTCTAGGCAATTCTACCCAACATTATATTGTACGCCTTGTTTATATAGACTTTTTTAGGAATTGTGGACAATTTCTTCATTTAATTTAACTAATTTGTGAACTTGAGCTAACGCTAGTAATAAGGAAAAATGTTGAGGTCAAGCAGTCAGCCGACAAATCGGTTTTAATTCAAATATCTTCTTGCTTTTCATGCCAATTAAAAATATTTGTACTTCAGGTCGCCTCTGATACGTATCCTATGCGTTATTAATATTTCGCAAATCTAATATAGCCACTGTGGTATATATATGAACATTTTTTCATTATATGCTGCATATATACCAAGTTTATGTTATTTACCTTTTATTTTTAAAAGATCAAAATATTCGTGATTTCATATGTTTTATGCATGCTTAGAATATTTCCAACTTAAAGATGAATTTCGAAAAGTAAAGGATCTATCAGAATAATAAATCTATGGCGAATTGAGCTAGTTTTTGCAAACAGAGAAAACTTTGTAACGTATACAAGTAACATACCTTGACATAAATATTTTAAAAATTTTCACGTTTTTGGTAGAGAGCCAGTTAGACGTAGAATTAAATATAGATTTAATTCAATTCACAAATGTTTAAATAAAATATCCAGACGCAGTCTAGTGTCTTAAAGATTATTTTAAACAAATTTTTGTTTTCAGATTTAAAAAAGAAACCGATCATCAGTTCGCGAAAAACTATGTTTTTCTTTTTTTAATTGATCCCTCTTGCCGTATCGCGATACGCTTTTTCACAACAGGTGAACATATCGAAAATGTTTGGAAAATAAGACCCCAAATTTAATTAATACGGGGGAAAAATAGTGTCAATTCGAATTTATTCATTTTGTTTTTTTATTTTTAGTTTTTATTTATTTATTTATTTTTTTTTTTTTTTGGAAAAATCGGTCACGGAAGATGTAAAATTTGAAGAAGCCAGTGGTTCGGAATGGTCGCGGTAAAAATGCCCTTAAAGTTTCAAGTTTAAATTTAGAAGAAATTTTTGATATATTTTTGATCTGCTGTGTCTGCACCATATAATTGGTTTACTAGCTTTATAGGCATGCCAGCACTGTGTGCTTAACTTTTTTTCATCTCTAACTTTTGTATTTGCCCTATTGTGTAATAATACGGTTCTAGCAAAATCAATTTTTTGAACCAATTAAAACTTTTGCCCCTTTTTTGGCGTCATTTTATGATAGTTTAGGGAACGACTAAACAAAGAAAAAAACACAAAAGAAAAACCCATACACGATGACTATCATATATCTTAAAATAATTTCAAAAAGAAGAAGGAGAAATTAAGGCTTTTTTTAGAATAGATTTTATTTTTGGATATGTGTCACCGTAGAAGTAATCGTTTCTTTAATAAGCCTTAAATACTTATGATTAGACATGATATTTCTAAAGAGATGCCTTAAGATATGCATAGAAGTCCTCATTAGAGATTTTATCAAGAATATCATTCATTCGGGGTCTGATTAAATCATCGTATTGCCCATCCGCGTGCTTGGACGTAGATTAATGACGTTTAATTTCCTAAAAAAGTTTGGATCGAAAGCTAAGGTTTATGACTAATAAAGACTCTTATTTGATTTTCCCTACCATAGTTAATAAATGCAATTAGTCCGGACACAGAAACGGTCACAATTAGAAAGAAATTTGAAATTAAAAATTATAGCAGATTGATTGATATGAATTTGTATAAGAATTTCAGCAAGGCCGGTCTAATGATCTGCTGAGTTATGCGAACAGGCTTCAATTATTTATTTACAATTAAAAATGTAATAAATTTATGAGATAAGGCGGAGAAGGCGAATCATTAAACTCTGCTGACCATATGTATATTAAAATAAATTAAAATGTTTGTTGGGTATTGATTAAATTCGAATGTGTGTGCGTGAGATGTGCTACCGACTCAATGTGTAAAAGACAATGTGAGTAAAAATCAAAACTACGGTAGTTGCATGTTTGTAATAATTTAAGAAGCACATTTGCGTCAATCAGGATGCATCATTTTGAGAAGTGCGTTTCACAAAATGATGTACACTACAATCTAGTTGCCACTGCATCTACATTCAATATACAATTGGTGGCCAATTACACAGAATACCTATAGGCACGCAACTTTTCGACGGCTTGCGGTAACCTTGCCACGCATTTCACATCCACCACTCCGATCGTTATTATGCCTTCCATTCGTTGCGGTCGGTTAATAATGATTCACGTTGTACGAGATCAGTAAATGTGAGCACTAAACATTTACTATAATATAAAACTTAATTGGAATGAATATTCCCTCGTATCTTCACTGGTAAGGGTAGTTCATTCCTACGTCTCAAAAACACGGAAATATCAATAAACACGCAACATCAAGAGATTATTTGCCCGTAGTCTTCTTATTGGCTAAAATGAACTCTTTTAATTTGATTTTTTGCTTTGTTTCAATTCACTACAGGTAAAATTTGCATTATGTGGTTTTTTTTTTATTTTCTTCGAAAACGAATTTAACTCTGAGCAGATACTTTGTGAAAATGTTTTTCTTTTTCAAATGAATTCCATAAGGAATGTAAAGATTTCGTGTAAATCTGTTCTTCTTTGACTCTTAAAGTCCAGTAAATGAAATAATTTTGTGGGAGTTCAGATCAGACTAGTGAATACTATTTCAATTTCAATTTTCATAATTTTCATTCGTTAAGTTAAATAAGAATAACAAAATATAGTAAAATTATTGGTTTTTATGAAGTGATTTCAGTGTTGAAGTGCTGTCATGAGCAGGTTATATGCATTTTCTAAGCAAATTTTTGAATCTCATTTTTGTGTATCAGATTTTAACGCTCTGTCTTAACATTGCTTATAATTGGCAATCGATAGACGGACTAATGATTCTACTTGAAATAATTGAGATCTTGAGCTTTAGAGATTCGTTGATAAAATTAATAGTTCATATCTGAGATATTTTGAAAAAGTAACGATTGCGATTACATGTTAATTACGATCTATTTGTACTTCAAAGCAAATATCCAGTACTCGTTTCTAATGCTGAGATTTTATCATTTCTTTCGAAGTATGTAATGCAGAAAATCCTGCAAGCTATGTGCTTAACTGTGATGAGTTTTGCCTTTAATATAGCTGTCTGTACTGGCTTTTTGCAATTAACGTAGCAGGACCGATAAGGAAACATTGAGAATTAGTCGAAAAGTTCCACTTTAAAATATTGGTACGAAAATCACTAACTGGTAAGGTATGCCTGCAACAAACTTGCTGAAATGTACAACAAGCAGTCCCTGCCGTGGTCACAAAAAGGCCCATTTACAGCTGTCGCCGAAAGCAAAGCTTGACAACAATTCCCGCGAAATTGAACAGGTGATGGGATTAATGAAACTATGTCGGGAAATGCAGCAGCGATATCGTAATGGGACGCAGCGTTTGTGACGTTCATAAGGTTTAATGAAACTACGGCGAGAAATTCAGCAGCAAAGCATTAGCAGGGATCGCAGAATAGGACGCGGAGTCTTTGATATTCGTTGGTTTATAAGCGAAGCATTTCGCTTAAGAAAAGTGAGTTGCAAAAGAGAGCGATAAGAATTCAGTCGTAATATACGGTCGTGACAGAGAGTCTTAATAGTCAGTTGTATACTGACAGTTGTACATTCAGAATAGAATAATAAAATTCGAGTCAAACAGGCATTAGAGAAATAAATTCCTTAAATAATTGCAAAAAAAACATTGAGATTGTAAATAAAATCTACGCATTTCGAGATCTAGTGGCTTTGTCTGAATTAAAACTATAAGAGACAGTTTTGTAACAATATATTAATAATAAATTAATGAAATAAATGAATAATGAGACTAAGATGGAAATTCCAAAATTGTATTAAACAATGTAGGGTACCTCGTGCTGCCAGATGGCTTCTGGCTTCTGCAGCCAGAAAATGTATGCTAGAAGTCCCTTCCTGTTGGAATTTCTGTTCCTTGGTTGTTTGGAAGATCGTTTTTCGGTTTATGTTAGTTGGTGGGTTTGTTGTTGAAAACTAGAAGGAATTCTATTTCTGATTGCGAACAGCTGAAACAGCTTTAGACTTCATACTCTCATACACTTTTATACTCGCATCCTTGTACCCTCGTACGCTCGTACCCTCGTACCTTAACTCTTAAAATGGATGACGCTTATGTTTTATATCCTTACATTACCGCTAAAGTAAATGGTTGAAACTCAATTATTTTGAATTTGTAAACTTTAGTGAATAGGAGGGTACAATAGTGAGCATAGAAGTGTTCGGCTTAAGCCTGCATGGAGCTGCCCTTGATACAGATCTAGGTAGTAGTAGCAAATAATCGTATAGTATACATTATAGTAAAGTATAGCATATAGTACTGTATACAGCATAGTATAGTATATAGTATAGTACATAATATAGTATATAGAATACCACAACTATATATTTTTCAATATAGGCGACAGGCGGTCTCAAGGGATGAAGAATGAGCCGAAAAGGTGGAATGTACATAAATTGAATCACCACGCAAGCGCAGAAGACCTGTTGGCTACAAAAAATTAAGCGTGTCACACTGATCTGTGCCAAGACATAGATTGAAAAGCTGTTATATTGTGCATCCAGTAAACAATGACATATATGCGCGAGAAGGTAATTCCGAAAATAAGAGAACCCGACAAAAGAAGACAACCAGCATACTGGCGGAATCAGGAGATTAGTCGACTACAGATACATCGTCTCAAACCGAACAAACAAGATACAAAAAGTAAAAGAAATGCTATCCAGCTTGAAATTTGTAGAAAGACTCGGAAATGCCTCAAACCAACAATTAAGAAGAATAAGCTGTCTGCCTCGAGGCAATCATGCGAAGAAATAAATAATAATCCGTGGGGTTTGCCGTACAAAATTATCATAAAGAAATTTTGCCTATACCAGGAATAACCACGTCACTTGGGCACGCACAATTGTGGAATTGTGTGTTTCCAATAACGGACTACCGAGGATTCAAATTGTCTTAGCGAGAATTCTACCAACGCACATGTTCTCAATAGAGGAAATCCAGACACTATGCCGAATTCTGAAACAGAAGAAGTCACCGGGGCCTGATGGAATACCAAACGAAATAGTACAACTCGTTGGCAACATCTCTGACTCGATCTCCTTTGTGACACATACAACTTGTGTCTCCAACTTGACAGGTTTCCAATACCATGGAAGAGACACCGATTAGTTTTGCTGCAAAAACCTGGTAAGCCACAAGATAGCCCGTCATCCTACAGACATATTTGTCTGTGGATAACAGAAGCAATTTGCTGGAAGAATAGCTGCTAATTAGACTTGAAAAAGAGCTGGAGCACAAAAGCGGCTTCTCCAAGTTCGAGTTTGCTTCCGTGAAAAAAACGATCTACTGTTAACGGTGTCAAGGAAGTGGTCAGTGAAGTTCGGAAAAGTAAGGAAAAGCAAGAATTCTGCGCTGTCATCACTTTAGATATCAGAAACGTCTTCACGGCTGACTGGGAAACAATTATTGAAAGTTTACTAAAACGAGAGTTCTCCCCGTACCCGGTATAGATGATGGACAGCTATTTGCAAGACAGAAGTCTGCATTAAAATACCGACGATGCTATTAGAGAGCACACGACTACAGTTGGAGTACCACAAGGTTCCATACTTGGGCCCTTCCTGTGTAATGTCATCAATGATGGGCTGCTCAATATGAAACTTCCAAGAGGAGCGAAATTGGTGGCATACGCAGATCACGTTGCTATGATTGCACAACAGGCTACGGCATCACTAATGGAGATCGTGGCAAATGATAGTCTAAGTCGGATAAGTAGGCGGCTACATCGAATTGAGTTTTGTATTTATCTCAAGTATCTTGGGGTGCAGTTAGATAAGCGATACATTTGCTGAGTCTATAAAAAACGTTACTGACAAGGCATTAGCAACAACAACCAATTTGTGCACGTTCATGCCAAGTATATATGGGCCGAAACAGGCCAGACGATAACTGATAAGTAGCACAGCTTACGCGCAAATGATGTATGCGGCACCCATCTTGGCTCAAAAAGTTTTGCGAAGCAACAGTCTTCTACGTAAGCTGGAAAGTTCAAAGTCTGTCTGCATTGTGTATGATATCAGCTTACCGCACGATATCAACGCGAGCTGCAGCAATCCTGGTAGAATGTTACCAATCAAGCTGCTCTTGACGGAGGAGGGGAAATAATAGCCGAAAAAGGCTACAACGACATGCGCATATTAAGGACAACAATCCGGCAGATGGCGTTAAATAAGTTGCAAAAGCGATGGGAAAAAGATGTAAATGGAAGTTGGACCTACATCTTAACCGTTGAACAATGAGTGAACGGAAGACATGGAGAAACAAAATTTTTCATAATCCAAGCTCTAACTGGGCAAGCTGTCTTTGCCGTTTAGGTTTACGAGCAGATAGCGCATGCGATTTATGTGAAGCTACACATGATGATGCGAACATACAGTTTCCGTCTTTCCGGTTTGGGTGTCTTGGAGAAAGGAGCTTGCTAGATCTCCGAATGCCGAAATCATAACGGCTAACCTAGTCGCAATCATGCTGAAGGATGGGGAAGGATGGCGAAAATATGGCGAAAGTTCACCACCTATCTGCATGACATCCTCCGAATGAAGGCCGCGCAATGGTTGCATCCGAATCCTTAATCCCATTACAGTGTGATTACAGAGGATCACCGATCCATACGGACTCATATCGAGGTAATGCGAAAGCTGTTCCGGGATGATCTTGCCTAAGTGTCATACGGCCACTAGTTAACGGCGCTCTGCCACTAAATCCAAGCACAGTGTGGGTGTGTGTCTTTTTCGCTATACGAGCTGGAGCTGGAAATCTTCATAGATATTCCTAGCCTGTGCCAGTAGCATGCACAGTTCACCGTCCATGGCGCTTACATACTAAATCTACCCCCCACACACACTTCGACCACCACTCTCCTCCGCGGGACCAGTAAGTTATTACTTCGTGGAGGCTGGTTGCAATTAGTGCGCTTCGTTTGGCAGGACTTTAGTGGAGTCCGTTTTTGGTGTCCACTGCTTCTCCCCGGCAGTAGAGTGTGGCGTGCCGTGTATTTTCTTCTATGTGTACACATTTCGGGCAGTTCGGCGAGTTATCATGTCCAAATCTGTGCGGATACTTCCAGAAACAACTCTGACCGGTCAGGAACTGCGTGAGGTAAAAATTTACTTCGCCGTGCTTTCTTTCGGTTCACCGCAATTGGGATAAGATCGAACGTCCATATTTCTTTCGTCGTTCTTTCCCATGTTGATTGCCATACTCTCATCGAGGCTGACCGTTCTTCTACTCTTAGGACGCGTCGAGAACGCTCATTGTCATGCTGCCGTTCATAGATGCGGCTCATTTCATCTGCCAGATGTCGATTGGTAGAGCGCCTGCAAGTACGTGTGCAGCTTCTTCTAACAATGTTCTGAAAGCCCATGTATGCCTTAGGGTACCAAGCCGATATGTTGGCGCCAGTCTCCGGTATACCAACTTTACGGCTAGTGGGTTTGTCCATACAGAACTCGCATACAGTATCACTGAATTCACTACGTTTGCGATGATTTTCCGCTGGGCTGTTTTCGGCCCTCCAATATTCGGCATAATTCTCGCTAGAGGTGCTTGGATGCCTGGAGCTTTGTGCGCCACGCATTCCACGTGGTGTTTGAAATTAAGTCTATGGTCTATTATGACCCCGAGGTATTTGAGCACTGGGGAAGATTGTATAATATATTCCCCGACTTAAACACAGCATCTTTCCACACCTTTTCGGCTGCTTATTAGCACTATTTTTCTCTTGTGCTCGGCTAGTTCTAAGCCATTTTCTTCCAGCCATGCCTTTATCTCTTTAACTTCCTCTTTGGCTTTCCTCTCCACTTGTTCGATCTGCTTTGCGACTACTGCTATTGTTATATCATCGGCTAAGCCGGTAGTTGTTGCGCCGTCGAGCAGCTGTAGCTTCACTACGTCGTTGTGCAAGATGTCCCAGAGAAGTGGACCAAGGACCGATCCTTGTGAGACGCACGCCGTTATTTTATACATCTCTGTCTCTTTGTCGCTCTCGTACATCAACGTAACGTTGGAGAGGTAACTCGTTACAGTATCCAATATGTATCTTGGAATCTGCATTCTTATGAGGGCCTTGCGTGTGCTCCCCCGATTCAAACCTCACTAAGTGGTTGACGGCATCCATTGTCGACCGCCTTCTCCTAAATCCGTATTAGTTATCGGAGAGAGCGCCCCTATCTTCGGGCACCAGCAGCAGGCGCTCGTATATGACCCTCTCCAGTAATTTGCCCATTGTATCTAATAGGCAGATAGGCCGATATGACGATGGCTTGTTCGGCGGCTTGTTCCCTTTGGGAATGAGAGCGAGCTTCTATATTTTGCACTTATTAGGAAATTTCCTTTCTTTCAGGCATTTTTGGAACATCTTGACTTGTGTATGTGTGTGTGTGTAACACAAATCGAAATCCTATCGTTAATGTCTAATAGTGTGAGTTCACTGTGATGAGTATAAAAAATCGGTTTTATAGCTTTAAATTTTATAGAAACCGATTAATAGAATTTTTAAACACTATTATTGGTTGTTTTCTCTGATGTTAACAACGTGTGAAGTGTCTTCGATTGTCCTGCTGTGAAGCGATTAAAGTGATATTTCTGGGTTGCTGAACTCGCTTTCAACAATGGCTCGTATACGTTCATATATATCACACGTTGTTATTCACCTTGTTTGCTTAGCTAGTCATTCATTCGTAACATTTTTGAAACGCGCACACACGTAGATATATAGGGATTTGTATATTAAATAAATATATGCGTATTTGGACATCGTTAACATGTCATAAAGAGATATTCTGATCATGTTATCCAGTGCAAATGCACAAGTCAAACACAGACAAAATTTAATTCACTGAGCTCAAAATTTAATTTACTTTATAATGTTATGAAAAATTATACATAATTGAATTCAAATTAATGCATAGCTCTATGTATTTCATTATTCATTTCGTTTGTAAATATTTAGATGAAAATCTCTAATAAAAAGTGCAACTGTCACTTCGAAATAAGTTTGAGTAGTTTTCTGGTTGAACAAAGATCAAAGAAATCATTTGAGAAGTTTCAATCATTTTGATTTTCTTTAACGCGGTCATGATGTTCAATTATTCTGGAAGTGAATTTAGTTATTTAGCTATCGTTCAAAGAATAAAGAAAAGGAAAAATTTGTCAATCTTTTGAAAGGAGTTATAACGCATATTATACATCGGCAATATTGGGGTTTATTTGTAGAGAGTTCAGGCGACTGGGTCTTTAAGTTAGTTTGTAATCTCAGTCAATAATTGATTGAAAATGAAATTCGCTTGTCGTCCCTTAGGAAGCTTAGGAACATGTGGAATTTGTGCAATAACCAAAGGCGATTATATCAAACCCAAGACGAAAAACGAAAAGTGTTGCAAATTTTTAAAAAATATTTTTGTAAGAAAGTCAGTTCAGAAAATCATTTAAGCTGAAATATATATGCAGGCATCAGGCATTAAGATTTCCCTGATAACCAAATACATTATCATACATACATAAATTATCATATAGCAGCTTTTAATAGACAATTTTTCAAAACATTATTTTTCATTCTTGTATTTTGTAATAACAATATCTTAGTTTACTTGTTTTACGTAAGAAAAAGATTCCGGAAACTTCCGATTAATTAGACCGAGTTAAATGTAAAAAGAAAGTTTACAGATTTACAGTATTTACGTGGAATGCGCCATGTTATGCTTATGTGTACAGTAACACAGTCTGTGCTACACTTGAGTGTATGTAGCACCATCGGATGTGCACTACCGAGATAAAAGCAAAATTGTTCATCAATCAATTTCTTTAACAAGACCACTCCGCCGTCTCATTCTTTTCATCCAATTCTCCCAGAGCTATCAGTATATCATACGGCTCAATACATGGTTCGTATTTTAATCATGGTGTCCGTCCTTGGCACAAATTTCATGCAATAGTCTTTCCCACTGTTTCAGACGTTTCTAACTTTATATTGAATAACATAACACCTTTCTCTACTTGCAATCATTGCTCTCTGACCACTTGCACATCCTCCACTAAGTGGCTGCGGAATATTAAGCAAAAAAAAAAAAAAAAACGATGCAAAAGTGATTGAAAATAACAGCGCACTGTTATTGCTTTGTGAAACAAAACAAAAAAAAACAAAAAAAAAAAAGATTGTAAAGCTATGTTTGTCTCGTGACGGGTTTTATAGCAGATCAAACCCTTTTCCTATTTGTGATAAACATCAAGTTTTCACATAAATTTATTCAATTCTTTTAGCTATTAAATATATTGTAAGGAGATTAGCACATTCCCGTCCTTCTTTGACGGATATAAAAGTAAGTTCATTAAATTAAATCCCTACATAGCTAATCACATGTGTGTGAAGAGTTTCTTTTGTAAGAAAAAATAATTATGACCCAAAGGTCTATGTAATAAAAAAATTCATATTTTATAAATATCATTATTTTAACAATATAAAGTAATTTTTCTTTTTGATTGCAGTACGCCCAGAACCCCATCGATAACATAATCATCGGTCTTTTTTCTTTTTTTCAACTTGTAAAATTTGATACATTTGATACACAGCTTTAAGTATTGAACGATAATATACAGCTTTCTTCATATATATTTCGTTTAATTGCTTGCTTTTATTGGTTTATTTAGTAGAATATCTGTGTAATTGTTTTTAAAAAATATTAAGTTTCTGATAACTTTAGATGTCTGCAGGAAGTTGAGAATAATTTGGTATAGTTAAGGGTCTAAATAAGGTTTAGTTAATAAAAAATTTTTTAGTTTTTTAAAATGAGAAAATTTGTATAAATAATTCTTTCGCTAAGTGAACAAAAGTAGCAGAAAACTGCACTTTTTGTGCAGTTGATCACAATTGGTAACGATAGCATGTAATTATGGATATAATGTGTACGTGTGTACAGGTGTAAATATGTATATGTAGTAAGTACAATGCTCGTACCATATAATTATAACGTGGAGTCAAACCTAAAGCAAGAAAATTTTCTATAGTTGAAAATTTACATATAAATGCCGCTAAACGTCTCAAGTCACCCGAATCTTGAGCGTAAAATGAAAAAAAAAAAAACATTTTAAGTGTTTTTACTATTTTCGTTGCTTTCAAAAATATTACCTTAATATACAGTTAGTTAGATAATTACTCTCACACGTAGGTACGTATGGACGTGTGTATACGTATGTATGTACGTATGTATGTAAAAATATTAAGTATACTTGGCAAAATTTCCGACATATACCATATTAACGAAGCATCAGTCAGTATTTACAAACACATACATACGTGTACATACTCCTAAACTCATGCATCGTATCTGGTTCAACTGCGCGTTTTTGTCGATATAAATGTTCACATGTAAGTACTTCCTTAGGTATGTAATGAAAGACAAAAAATACAAAAAAAATGAAAAAAATAAAAAATTAAATAAGAAAAAAAATAAAAAAAAGAAAAACTTTAAGTAGGCATGCACGAGTAAAAGTCAGAAGGCATGTCAGTGAAGAAGAAAGAAACAAACTAAGCTTTGGGAACGGTATCAAAAGTTAATTTCTTTTTTTTTTTTAAAATCGTTGCTAAAGGAGAAACTTGTACAAATTTAACAATTGGTAACCAACATAGCGGAAAAGGTGTGACTTTTTGCTACATCTACAACATGTGTATATATATTTGCATGAATATATAAATGTTTATATACATATGTGCGTGTGTAGATTGTTTTTACTAAATCTTTTGCATATTTAGAGCAGCAGAAATTGCTAACTCATTGGACTTGAAAACTATATAAATATATATACGTATATACATATATATTCATGCACATATACATATGTATATACAGAAGAAACCGTTGACGAATTAACGTCTCTCACTGATCTATCCGTGAAAGTTCCTCTACTATATTGAAAAGCTTTCTTTATAGAAGATAGAAGAGAGCATAGAAGAGATCGCATCTTATTAATTTGAATAAATATGGAGTTCATTTCATTGCTTTTTCTATATGTGGACTTGCAATTTTAAAGTTATCCCGGAGATAGCATTGAAAAACTGACAACGCACACGCATAAATAACAACAATTTATTATTAATTCCACGATGTGAATACCCTTAGATGAAATATAGTCAAAAATCGATTTACCCTTCTCCGTCTGTTTACCTAAGTCCTGTCGTAAGTTAATATTTTGCTTATAAAAGCAAACTGTTGACTAGATAAATAAAATTCGGATTGAATATTATTATTGCAATCAATACTTGAAGGATTATTTGAAAAATTTTCATAAATCTTTTGCAATGATATGCATAGAAGGGAAGATAGAAAGAAATTGAGTTTAGGCCGCACTTCGGATATCTATCATCCCAAGAATGGACTGTTTTTTTTTTTGCCAATAGTTTAAATATGTTCCCTAAAAAAATTTTGATCCGGATGTACAAACACAACTTGCAACGAAGAAATTTAAAACAAAATTAAATAAAATATAAAATAAGATAAATATATATATACAGGGTTGTCCATTTTGCGATTCCGTAAGTAAATTTAAATAAAGACTTGAATCAAAGCTTCTCTTTTCAGTATAATGTTTGGATCTTGGCATTATTTAAGATATGCAACATAATTCAAATATTCTTTACGGAACATTTTGCAGGACAGGATCTCCTTTTGAGATAATTTTCGATGGCTTGTCTGCACACATCGTGCGAATGCTTCATGAATGTTCGTTTTCAAAGTATCAAGGGTTTGAGAATTGTTCGCATAAACTCGATCCCCTGCCTAAATGCCATAAAAACAAGTCCACCGGTAATAAAATCCATGATATTTTGTAACCAATTCTTGTCTACAAAATGTGAAATTACATGCCCGTACATATATAAAATAATTTAAAAATTTTGTAAAAAAAAAAAAAAAATTTTTTTTTAAATGTTTGTTTTTATAAAAAGTATATATTTTATTTTTATATAGGACTATAGATGACTTGATGACCTTTATATTTTAAAGAGATTAAAACAAAAAATCAAATAATCGAAATAAATAAATAAATTTGATGCATTTTCGTGTACAATATTTTCAATTTTTTCATTTGGAGCAAATACAAATAATGCACATGAGGAAGTGGAAAACATAGATTTTTTTCTAAGATTTAATCCGGAAACTTAAAGCGACTGAAGTGGAGCCTTCCTCATGGCTATCGAAAATGCGAGTCGAATTTTAAGACTTTAAATTCGAACGGCACTTCCGTTACTATCACTGAAATGTGCGGCAGTAAAACGTTTTCTCTTTTTAATCGTGCTTTGCCCACACAAATTATTATTTTAGACTCAGTGGAATCCCTGATCATAGGAGTAATTTGATCAAATCATCATTTTGGTTGAAAAATATTTACAATTTAGTCTTATATTGTTCGCTATAACGTATTGCTCATACGTTGTTCAATACATAGAACCAATAGAATAGAAATAGAATAGAAAACTTGCTCTTGAATTTGGAGAGTCGTCATGTAATTATCATTGAAAATTATTGAAATTTAAAATATTATGAAATTAATTACATTTATAAGTAAATAAATATTATACGTAATTCGATTACAATCGATCTAACAATATAGAAGTTAGCCTACAGTGCCATCCTATCGTATCCTATTACGCAGATTACGCGGCTTCTTTAAGCCAACAAACAAGTATTATGTGAAGGTTTCACTTTAATCGAATGAATAGTTTTGTTGTTTTAAAATGACAACGTAGCTATTTCGAAAAATGAGTCGATTTCTACCGTAAATCGTAAAGTTATTCTCGATTAAAAATGTCAATTTGAGAGACGAATTCTCATCATTTGTGTGGAGAACTTTACTTTTGTTGCTTAATTCGAAAAATGTTGTTGCTAAATTCTTACAAGATATGAACGATGATTGCGTTACGATATTCAAAACGTAAATAATCGTAATGAAGACTAGGCGAACCATTAACGACGAAGATAAAGCTGTATATTCATGGCGTTCTCATTTGTGACAGTCAATTGAGTATGATGTGTTATAGTTCGTTTCATTATAGAGGAACCGTATCAAGAATAATTGTGATGAAAAACCGGTGTAATATGTTAAAAGTTGCGATATCATAAGTGTTCAGCACAAGTATAGGTATTTTCTTGCACAAACTCAGTGCATCCGTTACGTGATACATATTTTATCTGAAAGTAAGAGAAAGTGATAGCCAATCAATGGTTAATAGTTTGATTAATTTATTCATTAATTTTGTTCTCTGAAATAAATGTATTTTTGATCACAAATCAATTATTTTATCTCTTTTTTTCATATTATAATAATTTGCAATAATATTATTATGATTATTATAATAATACATTAAAATAATAATTATAAGTTGTACCTAAAACTGTGTGCATTGCATTAGTAAGAGTAAAGAGTTCTTTTTTTGTGACAAACAATTAGTTAAGAAAAGTGTCAATATAAGGATAACTAAATCAATTTATGTACTGAAAGTATTAAACCAGTTCTATATCTTTACAGTATGAACACAAAGAATATCTTTGATAATATTAAGTACAACACTTACGCGCGGTCTAAAAAAGTTACATTCATCGTGCGTCTGGATGTCATAAACTTTTTTTTCCTTTTTTTTTTTTCTTTTCTAATATAAATATTCTAGTGTACGGGTAAAGGTAAGTTTGGTGAATATAAAACAAAATTTCTAATATTAATACGCATTGGGACATCAAAATCTAAAATATGTTGCGAAAATTCAGATATTTATTCTGTCGTATCTTCTTTCGTTTGTTGAAAATGCGTCTGGCATACCTATTGACTACGAGATGTAATGTTTGCTAAGTTTATCATTAACTTGAGCTGGGATTTGCGATGACGAGAGACATCGTTTCTTGAAAATTTTATGTATACGTAGTGTAGCGAAATTAATGTTAATCTCGTTAGAATTAGATGAAAGTTAAGTTTGAAACTCAGATTAGAGCTCACACCCTAACAATTTTGTGTTCTTTGTCTTCCAATTTAACACATCGTAAAGAAACAGAATCATATATACAGGTGGCTCTCTTATAACAATAGGTTTAGTTTTATAGTTGAATTTAATTTTAAGTTATTAATATATTGGATGAAAACATAACACAATATAAACGTTCATTACGTTCATTGAGTCAGATCCTCTGCAAGGATGTTGCAATTATATAATAAAATGCAACCAAATCATTTCTGAAAATGCTACACAAGATAGGCTCCATTATAGAACCGGGTTGCATACTAAAAATAATTTCTTCTATTTCGAAAGAAGAGTTGTGTTAACAATTACGCATCGCAGTCAATTTTTCGTATACGATTTAATAAATTTTATCGCGTCATCGAACTGAAACCAAAGCAAAATTTGCTGGGTTTTTCTAGGAGCAAATTATGATTTATTAGATCGAAAGTTTTAAAAAATTCAATCATTACCAAAGTAGTTAAGCTCCCCTTATCATACTTGTAATAAATATGCTCAGGAATTTGAAGCACAGCTGCGTTACGACTGCGCCTAGGTTTATAATTTGATTGGTTACGAGAAAGTAAATTCTTTGATTTCAAGTGTAAACCAATTTAATCAGTTCTCCAAGTGAAGAATGCTGATAGGACGGAAATCGTCTCTGCAGGAACTGATCTAGACTTTCTTTCAATGATGGTTGTAATCGTTAATTTTCCAGCAGTGGTGTAATACACATGTTGTTAGTTGCAATTTTTCGATTTTTTTTTTTTTTTTGATACTAGAAATTAATAATAACTTTATTTGTTTAAAATTACTCTAATCAATTGTAGATATTTTCAACATATCAAGAAACGTAAGAAATCAGTTCGTATTGATGCGAGGTAAAATAGATTCCAAACACAATGTATTGTATTTACGTCGTCAGCGTGTTTTTATTCTTCAAATTTCCGAACAAGTAACAATTAGAAGGTATGAAATCGAACATATAGGACGAATGTTTAAACAGCGTCCAAATTCTCTGAGTGATATTTTTAAATGAAACATTTGATTTATGTATTAGATAATTGTTTTATACAACACTGACCTTATGGTGCTTTTTGGGCGAACATTTAACATTGACATTGAGGATTAAGCTTTTTATGGAATTCTTTGTTGGGAAATTTATCGAATATGATATAATCGAAATATATGATCCCCACTTTATTTCAAAATAGTCATAATTTTTTTGAATGGCTTTTTGTTACTCTTCAGGGGGTCATCATATAACTTTCCTATCGGCGATTTCTACGTTAAAATACAACTGTATAAGAGATTGTAGCAGTAATTATTCTTTTTTTTTCTGCTCAGTGTTAAGGCAAACTGCAAAGCAACACTAAATCTGGTAGACATGGTTGTTCGGGAAAATCATTGAATACTTAAAATGTTTTGCCCCGTTGTTAGGACTATATCAATCTATGGTCATGGCAACTTTCGGGCCTGACCTGCCTGACCAATCATCATGTTTACATGTGTATAGACAATACCTCCAGAATGAATAGGTAATAAAAAAAAAAAAATAAAAAAAAAAATGATAGTAATTCTGGTGTATTTATTTGGATGTTACAAGCAGAATGATAAATTTACAACACTATAATTTTCCAGTGTTACCTGTTATGGAATGCATGCAAGTATGTAAAATGTAGTCCCTTTTAATGACTGTATAAATTACAGAACGTAATTTTTTTTATTGCTTGCTTTTCGAAGGAGTTTTCAAACATGTAATATATATGTATATACATATATATATATATATATGTATGAACTTAAATTTTCTTTAAATTATTTCTAATGTTTTTGTTACTTATTAAAATCTAATATTAAAATGAGAATAATGTTATTGTGTGTAAAAGTCAATTATGTAAGCAAATTGCAATCGTTAGTCGATATTAAAAACATTCTATTATGAGTTGTTTCAGTAAGAAACGCAGTAACAGGTCTAATGTTAAATGTGTTGTGATTTGTTGCTATGTCACGGACTATGACAGGCTATCTATACAGAACAACTAAACCGAACATGTTTATACCGAACATGATTATAAGCAAATAAAACCTTAAATCGATATTTTATAAAATATCGCAGGATTGGAAACGATTTTTGAATATTCTTTAAAAATAGTTACTTCTGATGCAAATAAGTGTTAACCTAATTAACTAATTAGCCGTTACCTTTAAAATCTAGTGGTCGACGGCTTTAAATTAATCTCTCTAGCTCAACTTTATTCTGCAAATGTAACTAAATCTGTAATATCACTTGTCAACTGGCATCCACCTTCAAAGAAGTCTTTACGTAAGGAAAAAAAAAAAAAAAGAAAAAAATTAAAAACACAAACGTTATTTTCTACTGTGAACTGTCTTCCATGGTGCGCCAAGATAAATATAACTTTCCAATCAAATAATTAAATGAAAAATGTTTGAATAAAGCTGCGGATAAAATATCCGAATGGAAAGCCTCCCTAAAGGGATTATTATTTTATGAGTATATTATTATATATCGTTTGGGCAAATAGTACCGCGATCTAAAAGCTCTATTGTACTCGCCCTTGCCACTAGCCCTCCAGTTTTAGGACTTTTTGCCTCTTTCCACCTTCTTTGGTTAGTGTGTTTGACGTTAAAAAAGAACATGTGGTGTCTGATTCTGCAGATGGCTTCGCCTTCGCACAGGATATGATGGGACGTTCCTGCAAGGATCGGTGTCTGAAGTACGTATAATTTTCATGTGAAAGTTGAGTGAATTATGATTCGTGTAGAAGCCCCTGACCAACTATAAGTGGCTCCATCGTGGTTCCAGTGGCTTGTGTGCTATATGGGAAGATTTTATAAATTTTTTTGCTTGCTTGACATCCTGCACTATGCTTCTAATGGCCAATTGATTTTTTCTGAGTCCATAGCAATACCAGCCTCTTAATGAAATAAAGTTTTCGGTCCTTCGAGCTACCATGTTTGCCGAAGTCGACCGGAGACCCACATCAGATGCAACTTATTGTGTTAGCCTTCCCAAAAGTATAGTCCACGCAATAATTGCGTGGAGTTCTTTATTAACTTGCGATGAAATAGTGGTTATCGATGATTTTGATATTTATTTTCATTCGCCTTAAGATGACGACGTACTCTAGGGAAGCCTACTATTATTAAAACTTGTAGATCGACTAAAGAAAATATGAGCGCTTTGAGTACCAATCTATACTTGTTTTTTGTTAGATTGATACAGTATCTTGCTAACTTTTAAACTGGATCTAGTTTTTAACGTGAAGTCTTTTCCTATTGCTGTGAACAGTACTTGTTGGTGAATTTTTGAAAAGAACTAATTTATCGAACAACGAATTTTCTTTAAATTAAATTCAAAAAGTTAAATTTTTTATGCAAAAGCTCTGAAAATTGTCAGAAAGAGCGACCATGATCAAGCGATGCAGCTATGAAAGCTTTCCACGTGATACCAAGATTTTAGACCTGGCAAAGAAGCAGTTGAAAAGTTACCATCTCTTTGCACAGCTTATATCGATCTTCGAAACGAAAGTATTTTTAAAATCAAAATTTTCTCTAACATTTTTAACACAGCGCCACATTAGATTTGTCAGATATTTGTAAAGCATTAATATGCGCCTCACATATTTCGTGAAATCTATCCATGTATTTTGAACGAACCCGTTCACGTCCTCCGATTTTATTTTATACATTTAACATACGAATCAAAAATAATCTCAACTACTACTTGCCATACTTTTTGACGAAGAACTTACGTTCAAAGGTAACGTAAGAAACAAACGGTAATAATCGATATATCGATATCGTAAATGATAAATAACCGAAGTGATAAATTTACCATAAATTAAATCTTAATGCTAAATCTAAAATCAAACCTTAATATTGTAAATAAAATCCGATTGTACTTAGTTATCATCAACTATATCCGAATTTACATTAACAGTCGTGTCCGATTATAGGGCATCGCCTGCCCATTGAATATTGAAACATTTCCGCAATTCCAGTCCGAAACTATTAAATTCATTGCTATTGCTATTGTTTGGCACGTTAGTAATTCACGGGGGAGTGTAGAAAGTTTAGGTTTATTGAAAATAGCGCGCTACACAGCAACTACGATTTGTTGAATAGGTTACAAAACAATAGCAAATGATTCCTGATTTTTCGATCAAAATCATCTTCAACGATGGCACTTATTTCCATATTGCTGGATTGGCTTATCAAATCAAATCAAATTATGGCATCTGTCGGCAATATATCGAACGAGATTCAAAACGTTGTGTAGATGAATAAACAAACAAAATTTTGCCGTAGATTTATCCATAATTAGCAAAAAAAAGAGGAATAAATAAATTAATAAACAACATAATTATTATCCTTCCATTGAACTATTCCCAGTTTAAATCTTAATAAATTTTCCTTCAATTTTTTAGTAGAAATAAAAGGCTTTAAATTTTTTCAAATATTCTTCACTATCGATTTTATTTTTTTTGTTAATGAATGCTTAGAAAAATATAGTCAATATTTTGCTTTTCAAAAAAAAAACTCGGCGAAAGTTAAGCAATCAAAACAATCTCAAATCTTTCAATTCAGAATATTATAATATCCAATATCACAGGATAGTTCAAGCAAGCTCAAGTACAAGCTCACTATTCAAAGATTGCACAATAAATATTGCCATAGTATTGCATCAAAATGGAAAAAACCTGCCACGCTTACCCAATATTATTGAGCAAAAGGCAAGAAATTCTGATTCTTTCGGCCTTTGTTTTTAGAATAAAGATAGTGCTTTTAAAAGACTCGGCTTAGCCGACTATAATTTTTTTTTTTTTATTGCAAATTTATATTTGAAATTTCAAGTTAAGCCATTGTGAGTTGAAAAAGGCAGAAATATGATCATGTTGGAAAACATAGTTTCCAAACTGTATAACTGAGGGTTAGTATAAGGAGTTCAAAGTATTTGTGAGTAGGGAAATAACTTTTTTAATACTTTTAGAATAAAAGACATTCGATTATAACTGGTGCCTTACTGATTCGAGTAGAAACCGCGCGATTTCGTTTTAAACTTAAGCAGTTTGTTTAGTGTTGCTCATTAAGAGCAAGAAATGATACCCATCGACCATTAACGTTAACATACAAGTAGCTTAGTATGTGTCATAATTGAAATTCAACTTATTATTTACATTTCAAACTTACAAGTCTATTAAAAAGGTAGAGATTGACACATTGTGTTAACGAACCGAATATAATTTCTGTCTTATTTAAGGGATAACGTCACTGCAACAGCTTAAAAAAAGATAATTTTATTTAATAATTATTTTTTAATGAAAGCAAAGGCAATAGGACATTAATTTTTTAGAAGATTGTTAAGCGGACGTTTATGTATTAAAAAATTAATTATTTTTGAAAAGTACTGAAAAAATGGTCACATCGGAGCTATTCTTACGCGGCATGTTTAATTTAAGGAGCTCTGCGGGATGTATTTTAGCTGGTCCAAATTTGAATTAAAAAAATACTTTAAATCGAGGATTTCTCAGATACATTGATTTATGTGTATTTGATGAGTATTTGAATGAAAAAATTCAATTTTCAATTTAGAAAAAGCTACTAATTTATTAGAACGATACTGTAAAAAATTCGTACGAACAGAATTGGAATTGGCGAATTTATGTTACATGACTTTGTGAAAAAATGCGTTTCGAAAAAAATGCATCTAAAGTTTTGAGAATAAATTTTCTATTATTTTTCCCTGTTGGTCCTTAACTCCATAAAAATGCACTTCTATGTTCAAATATTGCTTCTCATTCTCTTTTCTCGAAGATTCTATGCTACAAAGTGACTCTTTTGCGGCATCTATCAAAGACAGAATCTTATACCTTATGTTGAATCGAAATGAGCTCTGTAGCCAAATTCATAATCAACTCCAAAAACTCCATTATCAGCTCTCAATTTATTAGTAGAAGCACTTGTTTTCACACGAATGACTCTCAAACTCATATCTACTTAACAATCGTCTAGCTGAAGCTATGCTAACATATTTTTATTTGCAAATGCTTTGATATAATCATGAGCACTCTCCGAAGATATCTGTTACTGCATTAGAGAAGTTGGAAATGCGTAGGCAAGAGATTAGACTGTAACTTCCCAGCAGGCGTTCATTTAATGCAGCCTCTCTTTCCAGAGCGCTTAGGACAAAAAACGAAATTCCAGGCAAAAATGCTTGTTTCAGATAATAATTTTTTTCCATGCATTCTAGAAGGTCTAAAGCACCTATTAAACCGAAGAAGAAAATGTTTCTTTTGTTAGAAAAGCTACAGTGGTGTCGCCCACTACATAATTAAAATATAATTGATTTTAGATTTAATATTTTAAAGGCAATCGGCTTAGACCGAATACTTTTTGGTAATCAGCATAAATTGCTTTTGCGGTCTTGTGTTCCTTCAAAAAAGAAGACTGCGAAGTAAATGTAACATACTTTGTAAGCGTAAGCACACAATATAATATAATTATAACTTGCAACATATGGTGGCATAGTAAAAACATTGCACAACATTATCAAACATACTGTCATATGTAAGCTATTGCCACAACATACCATACCCAAACCATAATATAACACTTAAATTTACAATTAAAGAGTAGAGCGAAGAAGTTAATATAACAAACATAAAGAGAACTAACTTTTCAATATAAACTTAGAATGGTGTAACCTGTGAGGAAGGAGCCACGTTGTTCCAAGCAAAGGTGCTTGAATTACTAAAATTGGACCCGCTGTTCTATTGCTCTTAAGTGTCTACCAAACGGCAAAATTACGTTAAATTTCTTACTTAGTTTGTTACAATCTTTAACGTTTACAATTCAATGCCAAAAATGCAAATTATGTTATATGACTGATATAGCTGAGAGTGATTTTAGTGATTTCAACTAAGAGCACTCAAATAATCACAATGCTGTCGCCAAAAAAATGTCAAATAATCACAATTTCAGTAAAATGATTTTGAAATATCTCAGTTGATTTATATATTGTTGCACCGACCGCATTAATGCTTGATTTAACAGCATAACAGAGTATTTTCCTCTGTTTCCTTGTGCTACTAAAACCAACAAAATTGAATCAAAAATTGAAAAGTGTGTTGAATATAATGTATAATAACACTACACCTTGAACGCATATTATATAGGCAGCTATGGAGCATAAATTGCTTGCTCCTTAAATGATTTATATTTTTGTTGTTTGCATATTAACAAAAATCATATAATGATATGTAAATAAAAACCATATGTTCATATGTCAAAATAAATCTGAGTTGTTAAATGAAATCATTTGACGAAATCACTAAAATCAGTTCATGTAAGCTTATTATTACTGAAATTCATAATATTTTCATGTAAAAAATGCATATTTCAGTGAAAAACTCTTGATCGGCATGAGACTATTTTGAGATCTTTTTATGATTATAAACGTTTATGTCGATCGTTCCATTACTACTTTCAACTTTCATGTGTTCTATTTAATACATAAATATAAACACCACGTTCATGATTTCAATTGGAGGAGGGATATTGCGATTTTAATAATTATTAACAAAAGGTAAACAGAACGTCTGTGATGTGAATAAATGTACTTCGAATATCATGCCGTTCAAGAGTTTACAATTTTTATGAGTTATTTAATGAAATTTCGAAATGTTATAAAGGGAAAGCTACAAATTGGTTCATGATTTTATACCAAATAGTAGACGTACAATAATTTATGCGCATGGAAGTGGACTTACAATAAAACAAATAAGCATTACGAGTATGTACATGTATATGTATAGTAAAATCCATTTATTACCGATTGTAGATTAAGAGATTACTTAAGAACTCTACTACACCTTTCTCAATTAGAAAAGGTGCAATAAACTGTATTGCGACCTTAAAAACTGCAAAAGTTGTATTTCAATTATTAGATATTCGAAAAAAGCAAAAGATTTTTAAATTTTATTTAAAATATATTTAAAACTTCGATAAGTTACTTGTGAAAGTGTTATTGCGTCCGTATCCAAGGGTACAAGTGCAGTAAATGGTGACACGTAAGTTATACGTTTACAATCGGAGTAGGGCATCCTTAAAAGCTTTGATCTCACTTTGAAAGACGATTTTATTTGTTGTAGTTATATGATTGTAGTTTATATATATGTATATATAATGAAAATTAGATTTTTTTAATATTTTTTATATTTTTTTGTGTTTTTTATGCGAAATATCTTGATAGCCACAGTAACCATTTAAATGCATTTAACACTTTTTAGGAGCTAACAAGCGAAGAGTAGATAATTTTGATTTATGCGACGAAATCAACAAAGGGAACTTTGAATTCCAACACATTTCTTTGGCAAGATTTATGGGGGATCAATGAAAGATTTATTATTTTTTGATAGTGAAGAAGCCAGTAAGCCAGTAAAGATTGTTGGCGAAGTGAGCACAATCAATGACAATTGCGCGCAATTCGATTGGTGCGAATGAATATAAACGTATATATGTAGATATATGAATATATATACATATATATATATATATACATATATATGTAGATATATGAATATATATACATATACATATATATACATATATGTGTATGTGTGAATAAATTAATACGTATGCATTACTCAATAGTGTAGCTTATTACAAAGAAAACTCAAAGTAAACATACAAACAGCCAGGGTCTCCTCACAAATCTTATTGCAGTTTTTTTCTTCTATATCAAACTTCTAAATATAGGTATCAAGGTTTAAAAGCTGCAGGTTTTTCTACCCCTTGCCCCACAATATTTAAGGCATATCATAATCGTTCTAAATAGGAAAACAAAAAATTATGTCTACAAACTCATGCGTATCTTGGTTCCATTGTATTTTTGTACCCATTAACTCTTAATTCAACTGCATGTTAAGTTTACCTTCTTGCAGATGATAGCAACCACCAGCAATATAACTTATACTCTTTGATAAAGGAAACGGAAAGATAATATTAATTTTTATATACCTTTCGGTTCACGGTTTTTAATACACAATCGACGATAATATTTGAAATAAAAATTTCTAAAACAAAAATGTATGAAATAAACCATCTTCTCCATTTTATCATGAAGTAATCACTGCAAATAATTAAAATTTTTTTTATTAAAACCGTGAAGATAGTTGTATTTATCACAAGGGAGAGAATATTTCATATTTAATTCTAATATTTTTAATGAATGTGAGACTTGATTCCTTACCATTAACCAGAGAGAGAGAGAGAGAGAGGGAGAGAGAGAGAGAGAGAGAGAGAGAGA